>JAXCMG010000032.1:21226982-21289280 GCA_034642415.1 Podarcis siculus
TTATTATTATTATTATTATTATTATTATTATTATTATTATTATTATTATTATTATTTTGCAAATAAAAAAAGAGAGGCTCCCACCCTCTCTTTCCCTCCCGCAGTTTCCACCCACCCGCTGAATTCGTTCCCCGTTTATTTATTTTTATTGAAAGATTCCCACAGCTCCAGTCGGTGGAGCACGAGACTCTTCATCTCAGGGTCCTGGGTTCGAGTCCCACATGGGGCAGAAGATTCCTGAATCGCGGGTGGGGGCTGGACTGGATGACCCTGGTGACCCCTTCCCACTCCTGCTAGGATTCCTAGAAGATACACAGCAGTCCGTAAAAACGACAGGTCAGCACGAGAGACGGGGCCACTTATGCCAAACTCCGGCAAAAAGCCGGTCGGCCACCCAAGAAGCAGCAGCAGAAGAAGAAAAAGAGAGGGGGAAGAAGAGGAAACGTGCCCGGAAATGACGTCCCATCGCTTCCTGGACAGCTTCCCCCCCAAACAAGCGTGTATTGGCAGGCAGGAGCAAAGTCCTCTCGGGCGGAGAGGAGGGAGAGCCTGGCCGGGCTGACGGAGGGAGGCCGCTGAGGAGGAGGAGGAGGGGAGGCCGGGAAGGCGGCAGGTAAGGGGGAGGAGGAGGGGGCGAGGGTCTAGGGAGGAGGAGGAGGAGAAGGGGCGGGAGGAAGCTTCCATGGGGCAGCGCCTGGGGGTGGCGTCTCTGCAGCGCCTGCTCTTCAGGGCTGCCCGCTTTGGCCTTGGCGGAATACGGGGCGGGTTGGAGCTGCTGCTGCTGCGAGTGTGGACCATTGGGACCTGGAGCGCTTCTGCTCCCTGTATTGTTATTCTCCCCTCCTGCAACAAAAACAACAACAACCACACACCACAACAACACACACACCACCACCACCAAGAAGTTTGTTATTGGTATGAGCTTTCGTGTGCATGCACACTTCATGCACACGAAAGCTCATGCCAATACAGTAACAAACTTAGTTGGTCTCTAAGGTGCTACTGGAAGGATTTATTATTATTATTTATATTATTTGTTTCGACTACGGCAGACCAACACGGCTACCTACCTGTAACACACAATAACAACACACACACATATATAAAACAACGCACACATACAGTATACAGTGGTACCTCGGTTTACGAACTTAATCCATTCCTGAAGTCCGTTCTTAAACCAAAACCATTCTTAAACCAAGACGCACTTTCCCTAATGAGGCCTCCCGCCGCCGGTGCCCTTCCACAGTTCGGATTCTGTTCTTAGACCGAGGTAAAGTTCTCAAACCGGGACACCACTTCCGGTTTTGCGGAGTTCGTAAACCGAATTGTTCGTAAACAGGGCTGTTCTTAAACCAAGGTACCACTATAAATATATATAAAATAACGCACGTACTCATATACAGTATATATGTATATAAAACAACACACACACATATATACATATATGTTATTTTTGTTGCAGGAGGGGTGAATACACCCCCCCCCCCAGATACCCTGCCATTTGGGTACAGCTCCCTGCACCCCAATTACTTTTCAGGACTTGTGGGGGTGGGTAGGTGATGTATATTCCCCCCCCCCACCTCCAGGATTGAGTTGCCTCTACCACCCTGAGACTGTAGAAAGCCTTCTTCTAGGACAGGCTTCTCCAACCTGGTGCCCTCCAGGTGTTTTTAACTCCCATCACCCTTGGCTGTTGGCTGGGGTTGAAGGGAATCCAAGTCCAACAAATATCTGGAGGGTGCTAAGGCTGGGGATCCACAGCAAGGCTTCCCACATTTCCTACTATGTAATTTCAGGTTACTGCCTCTCTGGATGGGCTAGTGTCAATAAAATGACAAATAAAGAGAAGTGTTGGCAATAACGTCCAAAGGTTGAATAAGTAGTTTTCTCTTCTCAGGTGTTCAATTTGCACAGTTAGTGCGTTTTATTACTGAGTCATTTCTTTATGGGAGGAAAAATAATACTTGTAGCTCAAATTTCAACAGTGTTAATGATCATTGCAAATATGTATATATTATCTCCATTTAGGTCAAAATGGGTTTCATATTTTCGAAGTCTGTGAATGAAAGCCTAAAGAGTCAACAGGAGTTTATGCTCATGAACTCTCGACTTCAGGTTGGTTATTATATTACAGAGCATGTAGCGATGCGATGATTTTATACTCTGGTACAAAAATATGTGCATACAGCATTGGTTACCCCACAGTGACATGCATCTCATACGTGGTACTGGGAACTGAAGTAAAAATATGGATTAGATAAATTTGTTCCCAGACAAAAGCACCTTGGAACTGCCAAGATGCCTTCTTGCAGTCCTCTACCCACTTACCTGGGAGTATGCCTCATTGAACTAAACAGGGCTTACTTCTGAGTAGGCATGTTTAGGATCACACAGTAAATTTGTGTGTGTGGTGCATACGTACACCTGAATGAAGAAAGAGGAGTGAGAGCTGGGAGTTGAGAGAGACCTGTGGTATAGAGAAAAGAACAAATAGTTTTCGTTCTTTTCTGTCTGCACCCTCATTGCAGCCCTAAAGTTAAGATCTCAGTGTGGCATTGGCACACTTAAAGTGAAGACCAGCAGATGGAAGGGAGGAAAGTTGACAGTGGGGGCGAATGGAAGAGAATTTTACATTACCTGTCCCCCCCACCTTCCCAGTAGGAGAACAGGAAGCAGATTAAAGAACAGGAAGGTAATAAAGTATCCTGTTTTCCTGCAGATCTTATTAATCTGCCATGTAGAATTTAATTTTGTCTTTGTCTTCCTTGGCAAATCTGATTAGGTTATCGCGTTGTCTTATCCTGAAGACCTTACTGTTAATATAATACATTGCTGTGCAGCTTCAGAACACTTAAGCAATACAAATATATCCAAGATAATTGCGTGTTGTTGTTTATTTTAAGAAAAAAACCTCTGCAGTGCTTGTTTATGTATTCTCTGCTTCCAGAATCACATTCTAAACTTGCTGGTGCAATTTGTCTTCAAAATAATTTTTTCTTCCCTTAAAGTAGTCCTTGGGGCTCTCTTGGAGGCAGAAGAGTTTAAAGTATGTGGTCTAAAATACAGAATATTTTACGCTCCTAGTTTAGCTGAATGATATGCTGCCTGGTTTTAACAGTGGTATTTGTTTAATCCAAGCCTGGCTTTTTCCAGGAGATTGTAGCACTTAAAGTACTCTTAAGTAAGATGTGACATTGCCTGTAAGTGGCATGTAAGGGCATATAAAAAATAAAGAGCTAGGGAGGGGGCTCCATGTCCGAAAGCTTTTATTAGTCTTCCTTATGATAAGTGTTGTCCACTGATAAGAAGAGCCTTGCAGGATCAGGCCAAGGTACATCCAGTCCAGCAGTGGCCAACCAGATGTTTATGGGAAGCCCCCGAGCAAACAAAAGTAATGAATTGGAGGGGTATTGTTTCCAGTGACAGGCTAAAGAAAAGATGGTTTAGAAAATAAGAGTGACTGAAGTTGCAGTTCATTGTTGTTTTTTAATGTCTGCAGCAAGATATGTACTAAAGAATCATAGAACTTAGATGGATAAATTTAATTTTTAATGACAATAAATTCTGCTTGGGTGTCTTCCACTAAGTTAGATGTGTCACTTTCAGTTGTCACAAAATAGCAGCTACTGAAATGTTTTTGCCATGTATCTTATCGCCATATGACTAAAGAGGTTGACTTGTTAAAAATCGCACACAGTGTTTCGTTTGGGTTGTAGTTGAAGAATATAATAGTAAATGTTGGGGCAAGCATGAGAGAAGATACGTGCTTCCTGTTTCCTGACTATAATGGGAATTACACCGGTTTAACACATAGCTGTTAGCTTCATCTAACAGACAGTGACACTGTGAAGTTATAATGAAGGAGAATCGTGAAGGAGAATAATGAAGGAGCATAAGGGCGGGTGGGTGTCCTATGAAATTTAAAACTTCTCTGAGGAAATAAGAACATTACATTTTCTGTTAGTAGCACTTCGCAGTGGACCAGCTGTTAAAAATGTAAGCACACCAAAAGAAGCTTGGATAATGATTTTATCTCATTGCTAACCACTATTTTTTCCCTTCCAGTAGCACCTTAAAGACCAACTAAGTTAGTTCTTGGTATGAGCTTTCGTGTGCATGCACACTTCTTCAGATACACAGTATCTTCAGATACACAGTATCTGAAGAAGTGTGCATGCACATGAAAGCTCATACCAAGAACTAACTTAGTTGGTCTTTAAGGTGCTACTGGAAGGAAAAAAAAATTTTTTTGTTTTGACTATGGCAGACCAACACGGCTACCTATCTGTAACTGCTAACCACTATGTTACTCATGTTCTGATTTCTCTTGCCACCTGCCCTCCCCCTCACACATCCAAGATTTCAGTGAAAGAGGATGTAAAATGTGAACCTAATAAATTGCCTTGTCCAGTACTATATAATGAGCTTCAGAGTTGATCTCAGATTTCATATTAATGGCAACTATATTTGAGAAAGGATACGTACCAGATATATACAGAAGATTAACCTACTGCAAGTTTGCAACATTGGGCTGGATCTGTGGATTATGCATAGAGTAGACACACTGAAATCCATAGGCCTTAGAATCTTAGAGTTCGAAGGAACCCCAGAGGCCATCTAGTATAACCCCCTGCAATGTAGGAATCTCAGCTAAAGCATCCATGACAGATAGCCATGCAACCTCTGTATAAAAACCTCCAGGAAAGGAGAGTCCACAACCTCCCAGGGGGGGACCGTTCTACTGTTGAATGGCTCTCACTGTCAGAATTTTTTTCCTGATGTTTAACTTGTTAGTAATGGCTAAATTAAGTCAAATAGGATGCCCTATATTAAGTCCAAAGGGCACAAGGCTGTAAAACATGGTTATTCCAGGAGATTTTACACTTTTCTCTAGCTAAGGACCACTAATATTTTCCTGAATTATGTAAAGGATGCTTTTGTTTGCAGAATATGATGATAGTATGTATTTCTGTTACTACATTTCTAGTGCTTGATTAAGATAATTATGTCAATATAGTAGACAAAAGGGTCTTGGTAACTATTTTTTAAAAAAATTAGGAGTAGCAGGAGAAGGCTGGAGTTTTCATTGTTCTAAATCTTAAGAAACTCCTCTAACTTCTACATTTAATAGCTTATATTCTAGTTGAACTATTGCAAAAAAGATATGACCTTTAAGGATGTATTTAGACTATCAGGGTGATTTCCCCACTATTAAGTGTAACATAAAAAAAAGATACCCTTTCAGTCTCATGATTTGATCAAAATTCTAAGAGAGCTGTTCTGGGGTGTTGGAAGTTTCTGAGGGAGAGCAGCCACCACATCTAAGACCCTGCTGCTAGCTGCAGCCATGACAGGAGATGGGCAACTTTTTCTCTCCTGTCCTGCCTTCCCATTTATACCCCTCCCTTAGACTCAGTTGAACTGGAAATAACTTTATATCATCATCTTAACTGGCATAGTTTGGAGCCCTTTTCAGGAGTGGGTTGTGGGAAAATCAGCACCAATGTGCCTAAAATAAAAGGAATATATTTTAAAATGGTGATCTAGCTCTTGTCTTTTTCAGACCCAGTTCTCTGGATATCGTAAATTACAGTACAGTGGTACCTTGGGTTACATATGCTTCAGGTTACAGACTCCGCTAACCCAGAAATCGTGCTTCAGGTTAAGAACTTTGCTTCAGGATGAGAACAGAAATCGTGCTCCGGTGGCGTGGCGGCAGCAGGAGGCCCCTTTAGCTAAAGTGGTGCTTCAGGTTAAGAACAGTTTCAGGTTAAGAACAGACCTCCGGAACGAATTAAGTACTTAAGCCGAGGTACCACTGTATAATCTTTAAGCTTGAGAACAGCAACTACATTCGTACCTTGGAAGCCAAACGGCTTCCAAGTCAAACGTTTTGGCTCCCGAATGCCGCAAACCTGGAAGTGCGTGTTCCGGTTTGCAAACGTTCTTTGTAAGATGAACGTCTGACACAGCTTCCGATTATGTGCAGGAAGCTCCTGCAGCCAATCGGAAGCTTCACTTTGGTTGTTGAATGTTTTTGGAAGTCAAACAGACTTCCGGAACGGATTCCGTTCAACAACCAAGGTACGACTGTATTTAAAAATGGTATGTGGGATTCAAAATTACTTTATGAAGTTTATCTTAGAGTAAAACACAGGCAGGTGCTAATTTCCAATGCTGGAGACCAAAAAGCATTTATTAGAAAGTCTGCAGGGTGCTCTTTGTTGTTCATCTCTTTTGCCTGTGGAAATGCGCTGTTTAAAATTATTTGCAAGTTTTGCATATGGCTTACAAATTTTGGCATTTAATAATTTGTCAAGTGTGGGAATGTGTGTATATACATATAGGCCTAATATGAAAAAAGTCATAACTATCTTGCAGTTGTGTTGCTATAGCTTAATCTATGTGGACAAATGCAATTTTCCATTTAGTTTGTGGATTAAAAATGGTAGTGCTGGCAAAGAGAACTGGTAGTGAAAACTTTTATAACTAATTTTAGCTTCAAGCAAAACATCCCAGCATTACCTTGTATCTTTTTCTATGTGGTTTTTTTTTTAACACAAGCTTTTGCTCGAGTCGAGAGAGCAATAAATGAAACGAATTAGGTGATTTTTCTCAATTTGTTTGGATGCCTGGATTTTCAATCCAAATGTTGCTTTTCTGTAGTTAGAATTTGGACAAGTTGTCTTGAGAGACAACGGAGTGCGCCTCCAGTGGGGGGGGGGAGTCAAACCGCTGCATTAGCAGCACCAAAGTTACCTCCCCAGAGCTCAAGCCTGGGCAATGTGTATGGAGGGGCTGCCCAAATGACAAGACCCCCCCCCCGGCATCACTGACGTGGTCCAAAGGAAAGCAGAGCAATACATTTGGCACCAGCTTGGCTGCAGGCTGCCAAATGGCTGCAGGTGTTGCTGGAAGGAGGCGTACAAAGCCCAATCCAACCATCTTAGGAACTCCACTCTGGACTTGTGTAGGGTTTGCGCCTTAGCCTTCTCTTCTCCCAAAGATATCCTGTAAAGCAGTTGTCAGGAATGCCCCCCCCCCCCAGCACACCAGGAGAGTCAGCCTCGGAAATTGAGCTGAGTGAGGAAGAGGCTGACTCTGTAGATGAGAGCTGTCTGTCTGATTTTAGAGGGAACACCCCAGGGCCCCTCCTTTTCAGGGAAGAAGCGGTTAGGGTTCCCAAGGGGTGGAAGAGTTGGACGTTGACCAAGGCGTTGCCAGGCAACCAGCAGATAAGACAGTGTCAGAGGCTGAGTCTTCTGAGGAAGAGGTAGCTCAGCCCTGCAGTCCCCAAACAAGGAGATTAGAGAGGCTACAAGAGCAACAGAAGGGAAGGAGATGAAAGGTGGGATTTTGGTGTTCTTCCTGTTGGAGGAGGAACGATAAGTCAAACTGAGCAACTAGATTAATGAGAGCAGGCAGTTTGCCATGCTCTGAATGTGTTTTTCTTTTAAATAAACTTGTATAAAACTGACGGAGACTCTTTGCTGCTTTATCAGGCTGCTCGCCTGCCAGAGACCATTATAGCAGTGGAGCGTTAGGATCAGAGTTTTCCTTCCCCTAGATGGGCTACCTTCTCAGGTTGATGAGCCCCATCTGCCCTTCATTTCCCTCTACAGAACATACAGCAACTGTTGGACCCTCTGTTGGGTGGACCCAACAGTCTGAACAACTATACCAATAAATACAGTCTATTCACAGATGCATAGTATTTTATCAAAGTAAGAAATAATGTTGTTTGCTTGAACATGATGGTTCAAGCAAACGTCATACCCAGTACAGTGGTACCTTGGGTTAAGAACTTAATTCGTTCTGGAGGTCTGCTCTTAACCTGAAACTCTTCTTAACCTGAAGCACCACTTTAGCTAATGGGGCCTCCTGCTGCCACTGCGCCGCTGCTGCATGATTTCTGTTCTCATCCTGAAGCAAAGTTCTTAACCCGAGGTAATATTTCTGGGTTAGCGGAGTCTGTAACCTGAAGCGTATGTAACCCGAGGTACCACTGTACAGTTGATGCTGTAGCATTGTAATCTTGCGCCAGTCTTGGCGGAACCACTACAGTGGTACCTCGGGTTAAGAACTTAATTCGTTCTGGAGGTCTGTTCTTAACCTGAAACTGTTCTTAACCTGAAGCACCACTTTAGCTAAAGGGGCCTCCTGCTGCTGCTGCCCCGTCAGAGCACAATTTCTGTTCTCATCCTGCAGCAAAGTTCTTAATCCGAGGTACTATTTCTGGGTTAGCAGGGTCTGTAACCTGAAGCGTATGCAACCTGAAGCATATGTAACCCGAGGTACCACTGTAATACCATTATACTGGCACCAAGGACACAAAATAACTTTTTGAGCATTCTGACAAGGAAAGGACATGCTCCCCTCTGACTCATGCAATATATTATGCGGGCCTTCGGAGTCTATGGGTGCTGCAGGACAGAAGCTAGTGTAAACCCTATGCCTAAGTGGGAAGGTTACAAAGCAAGAGTCCCTGATAAGAAGGCAGAGCTGGATGACTCTACCCCCTATGCTGGATATTGGATACTGTGCAATCGATAACATTGCAAGCTTAGGCTGCCACAGCAGCCACTTTTAATAAAGTTTAGCCGCTGTTCACATTGTACTGATTTCAATGGAGGACAAATGTTTTCAACTAACAAAGGGGTTTGGGAATCGGTGTTCCTCCTGAGGTTGAACACCAGCTCCCATCATGACAGTCATACAGGTGAGAGTCCAACCAACATCCCGAGGATCACAGGTTCCCAGCCTCCCCTGCTAAAGCATAAAATGATACAGAAGTAAGCAGGGATTTCTTTTGTTCCATTTATATTGTTATGTTGTGGGTGAACATATCAGACGACACAGGGATTCTTCAAACAGCTCTTGTTTATTCAGAGGCCAGAACAAAACTGAGCTGAAGGGCTCAGTCAGCCTGCTTATATAGAGCTCCAGTACACATAATTGTAACAACTTTCTAAAACTATCCAATCACTGAACGTCACTTTCGATCCCTTATTTGCATAAGTATCTACAGTATCCCCCTGCTGGCCCAGGGTGAGAACTTCAGTACATAACATATATGTCACCTTTTTCTCCACGGAGCTCGAGGTACATGGTTCTCCCCACCCTCCTTCCATCGCCACAACAACCCTGTGAGGCAGGTTAGGCCGAGAGAGGGAAAGGGACTGGCCCCAGGTCACTCCGTGAGCTTCGTGATGGAGCACATGCAAGGACACACAAGGCAACATTTTGCTGTGCTGTTACGGTGACAGTGTACTGGCCAAACTGGCCTATTCTTGAAGCTTTCAGTGCCATGGAGTGGATAACACTTCTGTGTAGTGCAAACCCAGGAAACCAGCACCATATGTGTGTGTGTGTGTGTGTGTGCAGTTGTCAGCTACGGTTTAGCTCAACAATCTCTTGACCAAATAGCAAGATGTACTGAATGCGCAGCGATGACGATAACCTTTGCTAGCGGATGGTTTTAGAAAGATCATTGCTCCTGACTCACGCTTCTGCTTGGGTGCTTTTGCCCCCTCTAAAAAGAGCACCTGAATAGGGCACATCATACACTTCAAAAGAACAATAGAAATATCATATTACACTTGCCAGTAATTTCCTTGCTGAAAGAGTGCTAGAACAGCCGCACAGCTTAGACACGGCAACCGAAACATCCACTGTTACATTTCTGCTTAAATAAGAAAACGGCATCCATTGGTTTTGTACTTGGTCATTTTTAAAAAACGAAAAAATCCCTACCATTGGTTTCAGTGAGACAGAAGATACCTACACAGCTTGTGGGCTGGTGTAATTTTTCTTCCTTGTTGGAGCATGTTTCTTTTGAGAACAAAGAGTATTATGCACTGCTTTGGTACTAGAGGTCGGAACATATAATGTACCGTATTTCTTGCACCATAACACTCACTTTTTTCCTCCTAAAAAGTAAGGGGAAATGTCTGTGCGTGTTATGGAGGGAATGCTTACGGGTGGCATGCCTATGGATTTACCTCCTCTAAAAACTACGTGCGTGTTATGGTCGGGTGCGTGTTATAGAGCGAAAAATACGGTATATCTCTGCAGGCATACCTTAATCAGAGATCTCGTGCACCTCATTGTGGGCTTACGGGTTAGATAATCATCTTTGAGGCTCCATGTATAAAATCTAATAGAATGACAAGGTTGAATTACACATGATTAGTCCCTTCTGGTAATTTTTAGCCTGCAAGTTCTGAGCCTGGCCAGGGTTATATAGCATAGTTCATACTTGCTGGTTCTTCCACGTTTCTGGTCTTTGTCTCTGGCTGCCCTCGTTCCTGTTCTCTTTCAGATTTATGCTATTACAGGTTCAGGGCAGGTGTGGGCAAACTACTATGTGGAGTGTGTTCATATGCCTATATATCTTTGGTGGACAAAAAGAAATATATTTCAAAGATGCCAAGAAGATTAGTGTACTTTGTTGTTCAACCTGCCCAAGCATAAGCCTTTATCAACATACTGAAGCCTTATTTTCCCTTTTTTCCTTAGCAAACTGATTACATAAGCTTCTACATACATTTAATTTTTTTCACACTACTCTGTTACACACTTTAGAATGGCTGTGTTCTCACGGCATGATAAATTCTAAGAGTTTAAAGGGTTCCAATTTGACACTGGCATATACAGTCGTACCTCGGAAGTCGAACAGAATCCGTTCCAGTAGTCCATTCAACTTCCAAAACATTTGGAAACCAAGGCACGGCTTCCGATTGGCTGCTGGAACATCCTGCAGCCAATTGGAAGCCGTGGAAGCCCCGTGGGACGTTTGGGTTCCCAAGAACGTTTGCAAACCGGAACAGTCACTTCTGGGTTTGCAGCATTCGGGTTTGTTATGGCCATATCAACCTTAACAACAAGTATATAGACTAATACAAAAACCATTTTGTACCAGTTACGTAGGAACTGTCCTTTAGATAAGTTACTTAAATTTACAAATAAAGTTATTGTTGTCTTGTACTTACAGCTTGAAAGGCAACTCCTGATGCAAAATCAAATGCGTGAGAGGCAGATGGCTATGCAGGTTGCTTGGACACGGGAATTTCTCAAGTATTTTGGAGCATTTTTCGGACTTGCTGCTGTTGGTCTAACAGTTGGGTATGCAGCCCTTTTTTTCTGAATAATGCAAGAGAGACTGCGTGTTCCGTCATCTAAGCTTTACTCAGAGCAGACTTGTTGGAATTAATGGACGTGACTAAGTTAGGTCCATTAATACCAGCGCATCTACTCTGGGTATAACTTAGTTGAATTTTGCTCAGTGGATGGCACTCAGCCAAGCTGTTGTGTGCGTGCAGAATGAGGTCCATTTGTGCAATGGGATTTCCCCTTATCCTTGTGCCCCCTAAATCTACCCTGGAGGATTGGAGGGGGGGCTTAGGGAGTGTCCATGGAGGGAGGAGAGGGAAGAAGGTTCTGTTGTGCAAGCAGATGTGATTCGCTGCACACATTTAAAAAAATATTTATATACCGCTGTATCATAGAAATATATCACAGCAGTTTACAACAGTATACAAACAAAAAGGCACACAGTAAAATAATAAAATGTTAAAAGCAAGGGAATTAAAACAGACTATTATATATAACGGGATGCGGGTGGCGCTGTGGGTTAAACCACTGAGCCTAGGGCTTGCCGATCAGAAGGTCGGCAGTTCAAATCCCCATGACGGGGTGAGCTCCCATTGCTCGGTCCCTGCTCCTGCCAACCTAGCAGTTCGAAAGCACGTCAAAGTGCAAGTAGATAAATAGGTACCGCTCCAGCGGGAAGGTAAACAGTGTTTCCGTGCGCTGCTCTGGTTCGCCAGAAGCAGTTTAGTCATGCTGGCCACATGACCCGGAAGCTGTACGCCGGCTCCCTTGGCCAGTAAAGCAAGATGAGCGCCCCAACCCCAGAGTCGGTCACAACTGGACCTAATGGTCAGGGGTCCCTTTACTTTACCTTTACCTATTATATATAACAGGAATAGGCAAACTCAGCCCTCCAGTTGTTTTGGAACTCCCTTTATCCCTAGCTAACAGGACCAGTGATCAGGGATGATGGGAGTTGTAGTCCCAAAACATCTGGAGGGCTGAGTTTGCCTATGCCTGGTATATAATATTCTAAACGGTTCTGGTGATCAGGGTCACGGTGTGAGGAAAAATCAGATCCTACCTCCCCCTGCTCCATAGCCCCAATGCAAACTAAGAGGAGCCAATCACGGGTATAACAAAGTGAAAATCACACTGACATCTCCAAACACAGAGCTCCAATGTAATGTGGAGGTCTGGCCCTTGAGGAAACATGCAAAGCCATCAATGTTTGACAAGGGATTTGACTTGGGAGAAGGAGAAGCTAATGGACAGATCTAATCTGCTTCGTTTTATTGTTACAAAATGTAATTATGAATGTTGTTAAAAAGGCTGCCCTTCTATCCATGATGTAAAATATGTTGACAAACAGTTTCCTTGTGAGTAGGCAAGTGTTGATTTCAAGGGCCCTTACTTCCAAACAACTGTCTAGGATCATACAGCTGATGATGATGATTATTATTTTTTTAAAAAACAACCCTTACAATAATAAAACTGAAGTGGCTCCTGAAAACATGCGCGTCAAATGTCAAAAGCCAGGCTAAAGGGTAGAAATATCTCCATCTGCTCCAAGGACACCCCTTATCATCAGAGAAAGAACGGCAACTATATCCTTTCTGGAAAGCAGAGCAGGAACAGTCCATGATGGCAAACAACATAGTCCATACTTAGCTCTTAGCTCTTCCCCTTGTTTTTATTGGATTATATCCAATGCTAGACCCACTCAGAGTAAACGCATTGAAATTAATGGGTCCACTCTTGAGTAGAACATAGTTGCATACAACCCATTGTGTTTTCTTTCCCATTTTTCCTAGATAAATTCTACCTTATCTAAGAAATGCACACTTGACTTATTGTTACTGATCATGTACGCCAATCGTGGTTCATAGTGAAATTGATGGTGGTGATGACAGTAATTCATCTATTTAGAAGTTTACAAAAGAACATTGGCATTCTGGTGTCTCTGCCATTCAGCATTATTGATAACAGCACTATAATATATCTAATTAACCGGAATGTGTGTGTTAGTAGTTCACAATATCTGATAGTGTGACAACACTTAATGTGATGACTTAAAAGCTGATAATAGACTATGAAATAGCCAAGACTTTTTGAAAAGTAGGTACTGAGGAAATAAAACCTTGGGTGCTTTCAGTTAAGTTTTACTTCGAGTAGATCCATTGAAATTAATGGACCTAACTTAGTCATGTTCATTAATTTCCAGTGGGTCTACTTTGAGTAAAACATTATTGAATATCACCCCTTGTTTATCCATATCACTTCCATACTTATCCAAAATTGAACTATAAACTAAAGAAAAAGCTAAAGGGTTTCTTAAATCCAGTGCTTGCTAACAAGGGGAATTCTTAACATTGTCTAATTATTTATCTAATTAAATGTATATGCCGCTTCATTGTAAAAGGAAACAAAACTCGATAAGAGGTTTACAAAAAGATATTAAGATATCCAGTTAGGATATCCAAAATGGGAGAGCTCAGTTGGTTGAGGATGAGACTCTTACTCTCCGGAGGTCATGGGTTCAAGTCCCGCCTTGGACAAAAGATTCCCACGTTGCATGGGGGTTGGACTAGATGACCCTCACGGTCCCTTTCCAACTCTGCAATTCTATGATGCTATGATTCAATGTGTTATTTTGTTTGAAGCTTTAGGATATTACTTACTTACTTTTTTTTTTTAAATAAACAGGGCAATTAAAAGAAAAAAGCCTGGATTATTCCTTCCAATTGTTCCTTTAAGTTTTGTGCTTGCCTACCAGTATGATATGGGTTATGGATCACTTCTGCAAAGAATGAAAGGTAGGTATTATATATTCTCTGCAGCGGCTCCCCGTTGGTGGAATTCTCTCCCAGGAAGGTTCACGCCTTCATTATATATTTTTAGGTGCCAGGCGAAAACATTCCTCTTCAACCAGTTCTTGGACTGATTAATATCCTACAGCCTTTTAAATGTGTCTGTGGGAAGTGGGGTATTGTTTTGCTGTTTTGTTTTGATTATTTACCATATTTTTTGCTCTATAAGACTCACTTTTTCCCTCCTAAAAAGTAAGGGGAAATGTGTGTGCGTCTTATGGAGCGAATGCAGGCTGCGCAGCTATCCCAGAAGCCAGAACAGCAAGAGGGATTGCTGCTTTCGCTGCGCAGCGAGCCCTCTTGCTGTTCTGGCTTCTGAGATTCAGAATATTTTTTTTCTTGTTTTCCTCCTCCAAAACCTAGGTGCGTCTTATGGTCTGGTGTGTCTTATAGAGCGAAAAATATGGTACTTGTTTTTATCCTGTATTTTATTCTGTGAACCGACCTGGGATCTTACAATGGAGAGCAGTATATAAATCTAATATAAACAAACAACACTTAGTTAATGGCAGATTTGTGATCATTTTGCTCTCACAATATACAAACGTATATACACATGTCCGTATTTTTCTCCCAAGATGAAGCAGAGCATATACTTGACGCAGAGAACGCTTTGGTGGAAATGCCAAAAGGACCCCTCACTTTCGATGGCATTGAAAAAGCCAGAAGAGCACAGAGCACGTTTTTCATTGAAAAATAGTTTGGTGTGGCAAAGCAGTGCTTCAGAGAACAGAAATATCTATTTGTAATCATGTTACTGACTTGTGATGCTCTGATCTAACAGTGTGTATGCAGGGAGCCTTTGCTAAAATCTCACCAGTCAAGCTGCTTGACAACAAAGACATTTGGGGGTGGGGGTGTCTAGATTCTAGACCATTGCTCTGCCTTTCAAAAAGCCGATAGGCCGATTATTATTTTTTAATCTGGGCTGAGCACACACAATTTCTCCTGTTGGATCAGAGAAGAGGACTATGTGCACTATACCTAGACGGATCACGGCAAACTTGTTTTGAAAACTATTGTCTGACTGTAATGCGCATTATGAAATAAAACGGATTTAATACAATTCTGGTTGGGTTGTGTGTTTCATCATGTCTTATTTCTAATAGCTGCAGGAGATTCCTTTGCAGTGAGCACGGAAATTTTGTAAATGCTCACGTTTTCAGTGCAAGGTGGATCTCCTTGCAGCAGCTCTGAAATGGTGGACGACTCCCTTGAATAAGGCGAGACACCTGAACAGGGGAAGTTGTAGGGTGGGGGGGGATTGTAGAGTTGCAAGGGGCAAAATTACCCATTATGGTTTTCGTCATTTAGAGTTGCATGGCGCTCTGAGTTTAAACAGCCACCAGAACACCTGTTTACCTTGGCCTTTGGATACCCGAGATGTATAATTTTAGGACCTGCTCTACTTGTGAAATTTATTTCCAACAGTTTTTAATGTTTTATTTTAAACGGTTGTGCATTCCATCTTGGGACCTTAGGGTGCAGGGTGGGCAATAAATTAAATTAGCAACAATATGCGGGTAGCGCTGTGGGTTAAACCACAGAGCCTAGGACTTGCCGATCAGAAGGTTGGCGGTTCGAATCCCCATGACGGGCCGAGCTCCCGTTGCTCGGTCCCTGCTCCTGCCAACCTAGCAGTTTGAAAGCACGCCAAAGTGCAAGTAGTTAAATAGGTACCACTCCAGCGGGAAGGTAAACGGCATTTCCGTGCTCTGCTCTGGTTCACCAGATGCGGCTTAGTCATGCTGGCCACATGACCCGGAAGCTGTACGCCTGCTCCCTCGGCCAATAAAGCAAGATGAGCGCCGCAACCCCAGAGTTGGCCACGACTGGACCTAATGGTCAGGGGTCCCTTTACCCATTACCTTTAAATAATATTTGGGACAGAGACATGAAAATTTCTCCCCAAGTTGCTTTTTGGCATCAGAGGGAAGTTCTCCCACGGGTGACTGCTCTTTACACTTTTAGAAAGATTTGGTGTCATGTGTAGTTCAGCCTTGATTGTCACACGTTCTGTAACTCATGCCAGTTCAACCTGCTGGCATTTTGAGAAATTGGATCAATTTTATATTGCCTATTTGGGCTATTCACAGGAGGCCTCTTGTTGCATGAGACCCAGACGTCTTTCCTCAAGATTGTCCTTCGCTACATTACATTTTGGGGAAATGGACTTTTTGGAAGATCTGTCTAGGACAAAATTGCGTGGTCACCATGACATGCTAGATAGTGCCATTGAAGCAGCACAATTGTTCTCTGTTCCATAGCTGCATCATTTTGGTACCATTTTTAAAGTCTTAGCAGAGCAATTCTTAACTCCTAGCGAGGAGCAGCAGGGCAGAGTGGCTGATGGATTGCTGCATCCCAGAACCAACCAAAAAAGAAACGGGATGGGGAGAGGATGGCTCTAGGCTGGTGTGACCAAGTAGCCAAATAGGGCCCCAGATATACTAGCCAGCTCTGGTCTGTCCCCATAACACAATGTTTTAGGTCCCTATACTAGTAGCATTCCATCTGCTGTCCTTTCATACTTGCTAGTGTAGGCCAGTGAATGGGCACATTTTCTATATCCATCACCAACAATCGGTGGTTAAGCACTATCTGTGGGCCTCCATCTGTCTCGGGAGACAATGGAAGACCTTTGGGGGGTAAAGTCAAACTGTTGGAGAGTTACAGTGCCTGCCATGACCGTAGAGACCAATATGGGAGAGACATGTTTTGTTGCAGCTGGGGCAGATGAAGGCGTCCGGTTGTGCTGCTGCAGATGAACCAGGGCGTTTCTTCTCTGTGTGCTCCTCCCAGCGGTCATTCCTCCTCTGGTCACTGCTGTGGATACACGACCTGTCTGCCTGTCTGCAGGAACTGCGACTGTCTGCAAGGGGTTCCCACATGTCAGGGTTGATGTTGCCAGCCTTTGTGTCACATTTACAGACATCTTTGCAACATGGAGTTGGTCTGCCAACAGGCCTGGCGCCTGGAGCCAGTTCCCCATTGAGCACATCCTTTGGAATCCTGCTATATTCTGTAGTCGTGACCAACCCAGCAAAGATATTGCCGAGACAGGAGTACGAACATGCTGGGAATGGGAGAGCACTTTCTTTGAAACTCTCCCCCACCAAAATCTTCCTGATGCAATGCATATGGATGTTGGGATGCAGCCAAGGAATTGGGTGCAATTGGCAGGCCCCCAGCTGGCCCCAGCCCACCGGCCGGTGTCCCGGGCAATCTCCAGTCCTTGGATCAGCATGAAACTGTGACCCAAACTTCAGAAGCTGAGCATGCAAGCCAGCAAAGTAAGACGCTTTGCAACAGAACGGCAGGGAGAGGCTGTGTGAGCATATTTACAAGCGGTTTATTCAGCGTACTAAAGGTAAAGGGACCCCTGACCATTAGGTCCAGTCGTGGCCGACTGTGGGGTTGCGGCGCTCATCTCGCTTTATTGGCAGAGGGAGCCAGCGTACAGCTTCCGGGTCATGTGGCCAGCATGACTAAGCCGCTTCTGGCAAACCAGAGCAGCACACGGAAACGCCGTTTACCTTCCTGCTGGAGCGGCACCTATTTATCTACTTGCTCTTTGACGTGCTTTTGAACTGCTAGGGTGGCAGGAGCAGGGACCGAGCAACGGGAGCTCACCCTGTCACGGGGATTCGAACCGCTGACCTTCTGATCGGCAAGTCCTAGGCTCTGTGGTTTAACCCACAGCGCCACCCGTGTCCCTTATTCAGCATACATCAGGACAATAGGAAAACATGTCTGATCTCCTTCATGTCCAAAGCAAGGCAGGAAGCAATAGCGATACACAAACGGAAGTTCCCAGCAAGCTGAGCTGGAGTGTAAACAGGGATGTGACACACAACAGTCATGCCTGTACTTAAGGTGGAACGGAATATTCTAACAGTGGAAGGCATTGAGGCATTGCTCCTGGCGGTTGTAAGTTGCCCACGACTCACTTCCATAAAGCAGTGTGCTCACTGCAAGCCTGGTAGACCTTCATCTTTGATTTGGGACGGTAGCATCACATTCTCCCACACCCTTTCGGAGAGGCGAGCCATTGCCGCAGCTGCCATGTCAATACTCATGCCCGGCCAAGGCCGTCTTAAGCATATCCGGCGCTGTGGTTCAAAGATCCCTCCGGCGCCCCCCCCCCTTTCCCAGAGTTGTTGACCTTTCCCCAAGCCTCTGTGGGGATCACTCTCTTCCCGCGGAGGCTTGGGATGGAAGCTGCATGCCCGCCAGGCATATGGTTGACGGGGCACAGCTGGTGGGCGTGCAGGGAAAGGGGAGGCTGCCAACAAAGCTGTGCAGCTCCCCCTCTCGCTGGGTCGCCCCTGAGAGGCCAGCGCCCTGGCACAACGCGCCAGTAAGTCCAATAGGAAAGATGGCTCTGTGCCCAGCTCAGCATTGATGGAAAGGTTTCCGGCTATGGTGGATCCAAGGTAGACAAAATCGTTTGGCATGGTTGTTAGTGTCTCTTACTCGGAGTGGGACTGTGTGTGGGAATGGGGAGGGGTATAAATCCCCACTGAACCACAAAGTTTGGGGCAATAGCCATCTCTCAGCCTAACCCCCAGCATAGTGTTGCTGTGATACGAGGAGAACCTTTTATGCCACATTGAGCACCTTGGAGGAAAGAAAGGATATAAATTTAATAATAAACAATCACCTTTATGCCTAGGTTCCCCAACATGGCAGGGGAACCTACCAAAGCCTCATGCTCATCACATGAGCATGAAATAATATGAAAAACAAACAAACATATAAACAACTTTGATAAACTTTCCTGATGATTGATTATCCTTTGACCCAGGAACGGCAACATAGGCTGCAATCCCAACACACTTTCCGGGCAGTAAGCCTCACTGAATTCAACAGAATTTACTTCTGAGTAGATAGACAAAGGGCTGAAGTGATAATCAGTCAACAGATAGGAGATGATGACGGAAGAAATGCACTGCACTGGCCTTGCTTGTAGCCTTGGCCTTGCTTGTAGCCTTGTTCTCATCTCAAAGCTGTTTTGTGTTCTCTGTGCTTTTACGAGAAAGATTAGCTTGGGTCAGTGCTATTTTTCTAGAAAAAGAGGTGTCGGAACTCACCACAAACGCCTCCCTTCTTCTCTTATAATGGCAATGGTGCCCACCTGAGAGGTGCCAGAACTGAGTTCTGGTGAGTTCAGGCCAGGGCCGTCTTAAGCATATCCGGTGCCGTGGTGCAAAGTTCCCTCCGGTGCCCCTCCCCGTTTCCCAGAGTTTTTTTAGGGAGGACGGCACTGCCGGCGGGGCTGGAGGAGGTGGGCAGCGGCTGGAGGGCAGCTCCTCCGGCAGGGAAGAGGCGGAGGCTGGATGTGGCGCCTCCTGGGTCAGCTGGCCACTTCGTGCCGTGGTGGCCATGGCAGACGGAGACTCTGGGCGCGGCGCTGCTTCGGAGCGGCATGGCAGAGGCAGGCGAGGGCAGCGAGCTGATGCCGGGAGGCACCGCGTCCAGCCTCCACCTCTTCCCTGGCGCCCTCCGGAACTTGGCGCCCTGGCGCCCTGCACCACTAGCCTCTATGGGTAAGACGCCCCTGGTTCAGGCTGAAAAAAAGCCCTGGTTAGGTTAATATGACCAGTAGTGCCTATGGAGCATTGGCACACCACTCCATGAGCAGCAGCACTCCCCAATTCTTTCCTGCAGTTGTGGTGTGATTCTGCTGCTAAAAAGGCTAATGCATTTCAAGGTTGCATCAACAAAAGTGTAGCATCCAGACTGCAACATGTTTTGCTATAGTATTGGTCCGTCTATGGACATGATTCAGATGGGTGTCCTGCATAGAATGTGGACTACCATTTGTCTGTCTGTTTGTGAGCTGCCATGTTCTTACTGTATGGCTCAAATATTGGTATTTCTATTAATGTTAATAGAAATATTTGCACGACGTACTCTTTTGCATAGCTGTTTTGCAGTCTGCTTCACCACGATAAATCACTGGTATAAAATAAATAAAAAACATTGTCCAGTAGCACTTTAAAGGTAAAGGGACCCCTGACCATTAGGTCCAGTCATGACCGATTCTGGGGTTGCGGTGCTCATCTCGCTTTACTGGCCGAGGCGGGCGAGGGCCGGTAGGCGTCGTGTCCAGCCTCCACCTCTTCCCTGGTGCCCTCCAGAACTTGGCGCACCGGCTCCCCACGCCACTAGCCTCTATGGGTAAGACACCCTGGTTAAGGTTGAAAAAAAAGCCCTGGTTAGGTTAATATGACCAGTAGCGCCTATGTAGCCTTGGCACACCACTCCATGAGCAGCAGCACTCCCCAATTCTTTCCTGCATCAGACCAACACGGCTACCTACCTAAATCTGTTATGAAAGAAGACAATGGAAGATTATTAGGAAACCGGCAGTTGTGATTTGTTATGAAAACTGAGTACATAAGGGTCTGGCTATGCATTGTTCCCCTCGCATTTTTCAAATTATTTGTAGTAAAGTTTGTTGTCTTTTTAATAACATGCCCAGTCCAGCCCTAATTGGAAATAAGTCCCATTGAATATAGTGGACTTTGTTGAGTTAAAAACAAGCAATGGATGGGCCAGCTATCAAAAACCAGCCTTTTGCCTGGTACATGCTGAAGGTCAGCTCCCCTCAGTTCATTCTGTACGATCAAATCCGGAGACAGAATGAAAAAATGGACCTGACATCTGTACAAACAAGGCGTCAGGGTCTGCCAGAATATGAAAACAAAGATAACTTTATTTTGCTGGTTTAGAGCTTGGTTACTGTTGTTGGCTGAGACTTGAGCTATAAACTTTTGTTTTTGTCCTGAACTCTGTTAAATGAGGCAAAGCACTTTCTCAGCTTCGCTCTCACATCTGCAATATTGAAGTAAAAAAGGTAAAGGGACCCCTGACCATTAGGTCCAGTCGTGACCGACTCTGGGGTTGCGGCGCTCATCTCGCTTTATTGGCAGAGGGAGCTGGCGTACAGCTTCCGGGTCATGTGGCCAGCATGACTAAGCCGCTTCTGGCGAACCAGAGCAGCGCATGGAAACACTGTTTACTTTCCCGCCGGAGTGGTACCTATTTATCTACTTGCACCTTGACGTGCTTTCGAACTGCTAGGTTGGCAGGATTAGGGACTGAGCAACAGGAGCTCACCCCGTCATGGGGATTCGAACTGCTGACCTTCTGATCGGCAAGTCCTAGGCTCAGCGGTTTAACCCACAGCGCCACCCCCGTCCCTAATATCAAAGTAATACTGACCTATTAAGATGATCCTCATCAAACTTCCCCTCTCTCAGCCATCACCTGGCAGCTGCCACTCCACCAGCTCTGCGGGAAGACCAGCTCCATCAGGTGTCTCCTGCCCAAGCTGTGCCTATGCCATTTAATAATTTGTGCCAATTTGCCTTTTTTCCTTTTCCCTCCCTGTCCCTTTTTCCTTTTGTGCTGTGTATTTTAGGTTGTAAACCTGCAGGCAGGGTCTTGTTTTATGTTTTCCGCTCTGGGAGGCTTTTTTTTTGGCCGAAGAGCAGGATACAAAGGTATCAGGGTGGTGCAATGCGTAGCCCTCGAGACCTTTTCTGGCACCCCTCAGCAACACTTGGTGCCTCCTGCCTGGGCGTCAGATTTTGGGCTCGCTCCCCCCACCCCTGTTGTGACAAAGCAGGGGGCGGCCTTTAGGTTCCCTGTCGAAGTACACTTGCGGCTCACTTGGTATGGAAAGTTGGGCTGCCCAGGTCTATATAAATAACCAATAAACAGCCAACAATAATGTGAAGCACTTTATAAAAGGTTCAGAGGAGTTTATAAATGTTATGTATTTCCACGGTGTGCTGCAGAAGCCCCTGTTGTGGCCTCATTTCATTCCATCTGAAGGAGTGTAAATATTTCAATTTTTGACTGTGGTAAACCTGTGTGATAACTGGGAATAAGTGAGTGCTTTAAGGCTGAGTCTGTGCTGTCTCTGCAAGAGCACGTCATAGGCATGAAGTCGTGCTTCAAGAAAGGAGATTCTGCCCCCAAATCCAACTATTCTGGACAACAGCCGTACAAGAAATATGTAAAATAACTAAGCAAGTATTAGAAATCATCCCAGTACTGGCTCTACTAAACATATTCCAAGACAATAATGTCCACTCGCATCACAAAGAACTCATAACCCACCTACTTTCAGCAACCAGAAACATCATAACCAGACACTGGAGAGACCTGTCAGGAGTAAGCATGGACCAATGGTACCAAATAGTATGGGAAACAGCCCTACTAGAAAAATTAACCGATAAACTGAAACTGACACGGGGACAAATAGAAGACGATACCTTCACCCACCCGGTATGGCTCCCCTTTATCACATACACAGCCCAACAAGACAATGACAATAATCCACCAACACTGACACAAAAACCCACACATACATTAAGCAAAATAGAAATATTGTCTCCCCACCCCCACCCACCTCTTCTCCCCTTTTTTCTTCCTAATGTAACCCTAATGTCTCAACAAATGAAACTGACCTATGGAAAATGTAACTTGAAAAAAGAGAGATTGCGCATACCTTTGTAAACCAAGAAAACTTTAATAAAATATTGTTGAAAAGAAAAGACAAGAAAGGAGATTCCGACTAAACATCAGGAAGAACTTTCTGACCTTGCCATTTGACTGTGGAACGGACGCCCTCAGAAGGTGGTGGACTCTCCTTCCTTGGAGAATTTTAAGCCAAGATTGGATGACCATCTATCATCAAAGGTGGTTTTTAGGGTAGCACCACCACAATGCAGAAGAACTGAGTGAGAGAGCTGCCAAATTTTAGCATTCCACAGGGCACTACTGAAATTCGAGAGCCCAAAGTCTGCCACTGCTGTCCTGGATGTTTTAGTTGAAGGGACCCTTGGCGTCCCTTTTACGATTCTCACCAGGGGTGCCAACTTGAATAAAATGGGGGGGGGGAGAGAAGGTAAGCTCCACCCTGCAAAATCGATCACAAGATGTGGAACGCAAACACCGTTTGAATGAACCCATGAACGTTTTTTGCAGGGGGGCAGCTCCCTCAAATATTTTATGGGGGTGGCAAAGGGACCTCGGCTCCTAGGAGTTGGCGCCTGATTCTCATTGTAGCTCAAAAAAAAGAGCGATGCTTAGCTCAGTTGGTAGAACATGAGGCCCTTACCTTAATCTTTTTTAAAATAATGAATTCTATTAAATCTTCCAAATTATTACATAACTCCAATCATATATATCGTTTGGTTTTTTTGTTCCACATTTTCTTGACTTCCCTTCCATCCTTCCCTGATGTTTTTTTTTTTTCTCATTCCCTCTTAAGGGCTGCATTAAAACACACCTACGTTTATTTTCTAAGCCCTCCAAACCCACTCTCTACATTCTCAAATCCTGCATGTGATTTTGCATAAGAACGATAATTTGATAGGTAGTCCACCAATGGCCTCTACAGTGGTACCTCGGGTTACATATGCTTCAGGTTACATACGCTTCAGGTTACAGACTCCACTAACCCAGAAATAGTGCTTCAGGTTAAGAACTTTGCTTCAGGATGAGAACAGAAATCATTCTCCGGTGGCGCGGCAGCAGGAGGAGGCCCCATTAGCTAAAGTGGTGCTTCAGGTTAAGAACAGTTTCAGGTTAACTACGGATCTCCGGAACGAATTAAGTACTTAACCCGAGGTACCACTGTATTCTTCTATGAAACTATGACACTCCTAAGGTCAGGGTAGTGGATTTGAGTCCCACGTTGGGCAAAAGATTTCTGCATGGCAGGGGGTTGGACTAGATGACCATATTGGTCCCTTCCCAACTTTACAAGTCTATGATTATTGGGGCTCAAGGAGGAGGAGAAGTTTGAAGAGTTCCTTGCCAAAGACTGGGCTGGTTTAGATGAAGATGAAGATGCACCTGTGCAAGAATACAATTGGAATGATGACAACGTGGAAGATGATTCCTTTAATCAGCTAAGAGCTGAATTAGAAAAAAAAACATGGCTACAAGATGGAAACCTTACAGCTTTCAGCGATGCTGTGGTCTAAGATAGCTGCATCATAGGTGCCAACTCTCCAGGGCCCTGGGTGCCAGCCTGAGCACCAACAAAATTCACCATGAAGGGACAGGGCACCCACAAATTTCGGTGCCATGGCCATGCACGCTCCTGGGATGAGCTGGCACTCCGGGGATGAACGGACCTCCGGAACGAATTAAGTTCTTAACCAGAGGTACCACTGTATATTGAACAGAAAAATGTTACAGAATGCTAGCTGGAAGCAGAAATACTAGATTGTCCGTTATCTAACCCTCCCCCCCCCCAATTGTTTCGTGTCCGGATGTTCACTTTTAGAAATATGGGAACCCTAAAAAAAAGTAAGAAAGAAAGAAAAAGAAGACGTTTCCTTCCTAAAGCCCAGTGGCCATCTGGCAGGGGCTTCTCTCTAGGAAATTAATAAAGGGAGGTGGGCGAAGAAGCAGAGGACGGAAATGAGAAGTGCGGAAAGTCGTGTGCGTGTGGATGAGTCAGAGGCGGAGGGTCTCCTCTCGCTCTATAAAGCACGCCCGGCGAAGGTTGCGGCTCAGCGCTCCAGCCGCCAGTCCTTCGCGCTCGACGGCGCGTCTCTGCAGGACTCCGAGCCGACGGAAGGGCGGGACGAGGCGGCGGCCAAGCGGCCAAAGGCAGGCGAGGGCGCGCGTTCGCCATGAGGCTCCGCGGGCTGCTGCCCGTCGTGCTGCTGCTGCTGACGACCGAGCTGACCTTCCCGAGCTCCCCGGCGGCCGGAGCCTCGGCATCCCCCCAAGACGGCGAGTACGCCGTGAGGCTGTGCGGGCGAGAGTTCATCCGCGCCGTCATCTTCACCTGCGGAGGGTCGCGCTGGAGGAGGGTAGCCGAGCGGACCACGGAGCAGGCACCACTCGACGCCGCCAGGGCGCGCGCTGGTAAGATGCTCGCGAGGCGCCGTCGGGGGAAACGGGGGTCGCGGGGGGTCGGGGGCGTCTCTGGTCTTCCACAGTGGGCGGTCATTATTGTTAATAATAAAAGTAATAATAATAAATTAGACTAAACGCTGTGGCTCTTGCCGCTGAAACTTGGTGCCAAACGAACATCTCCATTATCCAACCTCGTCTTCGAAAGACCAGGAAAAGTACAGATCCCCGGGGAGGGGGGCGGGTTTCTCTGTTCGCCTCACGCGCAGACTTTCAAGATCCTCGCTTCTAAAGCAGGATTTAGGTCGCGATCCTGTAGAGTAGACCCATGTCTGGGGATAGGTTCCCCCCTCCATGGAGCTCGAGAGAACCATTTGGAGACTCGTGCGTAAAGACGCACTGCCAAGTCCGTTCTCCCGAGCTTGATGTGGAACAGCGCCCACGAGGGTCATCTAGCCCGACCCCCTGCCCCTGCACTGAAGGAATCTTTTGCTCAGCAGTGCGACTCGAACCCACGACCCTGAGACGAGGAGGCTGCTGCTCGACGCGAGCTATCCATAGGGCCGCTTCTCAACACAAAACGCATCGCCAGAGATCGAAACATCAAGAGCGCCCCGCCACTTTGCTTTCCCTACCCTTTAGTATACAGTGGTACCTCGGGTTACATATGCTTCAGGTTACATACGCTTCAGGTTCCGCTAACCCAGAAATAGTGCTTCAGGTTAAGAACTTTGCTTCAGGATGAGAACAGAAATCGTGCTCTGGCGGCGCAGCAGCAGCAGGAGGCCCCGTTAGCTAAAGTGGTGCTTCAGGTTAAGAACAGTTTCAGGTTAAGCACGGACCTCCGGAACGAATTAAGTACTCGACCTGAGGTACCACTGTAAAAGCAATGATGGTAATTTTATTATTTCTGTGCCGACCATCTGACTGGGATGCCCCAGGAAAATATCCGTATAAAAACCACAATGAAACCTCAATCATCAAAAACTTCGCTATACAGGGCTGCCTTTTAAAAGTCGTGCAGTTGTTTCTCTGTTTGACATCTGATGAGAGGGCATAGCTGTCAACTTTTCCCTTTTCTTGCGAGGAATCCTATTCGGAATAAGGGAATTTCCCTTAAAAAAAAGGGAAAGGTTGACAGCTATGTGAGAGGGCATTTCCCAGGGCAGGCTCCACAGCACCTCTCAGCATACCGTCTTTACCTCGTTGCTTCTGAGTCGCTAAAGCTTTAGCTCCCCCAAACTGTAAATTGCCACTGTTGTATTTGTTTGAAAGTGGATCTAGGGAGCATCAGTCTCACCTGAAGCCCCTGCATCATGGCCAAAACTGGAAACACAGAGTGGTAGGCAGCTCAGCTGATTTTGTGACTAAGGCAGTGACATGTTAGTTTTCCCCTAAACTTCAAGGAGGCAGATGCAAAAAAGTGATATCCAGTTTTAGGCTGCCTTTGTGCCTTGCTCTAGTTTAACCTCAGATTAGTCTTCGAAACACTAGCAAGTGTGAATACACACAAAAGCAACTTCTCATTTAAAATAAATTGGGGGGGGGGGGATGAATTATGTATAATCCAGCCCAAAGTTAAGTCTTTCAAATGTCTTGCTGATTTCAGTGGTGCTTGTGCATTCTCTTTGTTTGATTTCAAGGAGACTTAAGACTTGTGGAATTTGCATACCACCACCCCCCAACTTGTTTGAATTGCAAATACTGTGTGTGTGTGTGTGTGTGTGCTTGCACCACACATAATCTATTGTTTCCTGTGATGCAGTGGCGTAGCGTGGGGGGTGCCAGGGGTGCCGGCCGCACCGGGCGCAACATGGGCGGGGGCGCACTCGCACTAGCAGCTCTCTGCCCCTACTAAAATCCACGTGTTAGGGAGCCCGCGCTCGCTCGGCTTGGCGAGGAGGTCGCGGAAGGGGGAGAGCGAAGCCTTCTGTTGCGGGCAAAAAAAGGAGAGGAAGCCGGGCGGGTGGGCGGGCTGGCTGGCTGGCGGGGGTCTGGCTGCGCCTGCTGCTGCCGTTGCCGCTGCTGCCGGGCTTTGACAGCTTGGCGAAGCGGAGGGAGAGGAGCTTTATGGTAATTTGAGCCGAGCCGAGCAGGGAGTCTGGCGAGGGGGCGGGAAGAGACTTTCCCCCCTTTTCCCCACCTCGCCTGGTCAAAAAGGAGAGCGGAGTCTCCTCAGGGCGCCCTCAGGCAGGGCAGGGCAAGGCAAGCAGAGCGAGGAGGAGAGAGAGGGGAAGGGGGGGAAGCAGCCAGGAAACGCCGCGGTGTGGAGGGGGAATCAATTAAGGAGAGAAAGCGAAAAGCCTTGGAGAAAGGAAAAAAAGGAAAGAAAAGAGGCAGCTCCGGCAGAGCGCGGGGGAAAGAGAAGCCTCGCTGCTGCTGCTTGGGAGAGTAAATTACTGTACTTGCCTTGCCCCGGGTTAGGGGGCGCAAATTACTTGCCTTGCCCCGGGTGCTGATAACCCACGCTACGCCGCTGCTGTGATGATATTGAGTAACAGGATGATATTGCCTGCTGCTCACAGCTTCTCTGATTGACATGCTCAACTGGTTAACTAATTCATAAAGAAATGTCCTAGGCGAGTGCTTGCAGATTATTTTAATACAATATAAAGTGGTAAATGAAAGTATATAGCAGTTCTACTATAAAGCTCCAGTATATGCTATAAATCTTGATTTAGACACTTGGTTTAGACCAGAAGCAGTTTGATCAATAAAAGGAACTTAGCATGGGAATTTGCCCCAGTTTGAAGATGAGCACCAAGGAAGGTAATAACAGCTATTTTAATTAGGACTTCCAATATTCATGTGCCTTTAAATTTCAACTATCCTTTTGAGGAAAAGACTGGAAACTCAAACATCTAAATCGAGGACTTATAAAAAACATTCTACCACATATACTGGCACAATCTCATTTTATATAGCTGTTGCATCTGCAAATGTACATTTTCCTGCTGTATATACTGGAAATGCCACATCAAAAATCAGTTGAAGCATGAATGAGTTACAGAAATTGGGGGGTTAGAGTTCAAAACTCAGCCACATCCAACAGCTATCTCTTAGATAAATTCCAAGTTTTAAAATGATGTATTGGGAATTTCCAATAGTGATGTTTGGCAAACAGGTGTTCTTTTTTAAAAAGCAAAATACGTTGGATATTCTGCATGATTACCTAGTAAATAGACCTATTGAATTAAATATGGCAATAATAACTCAACCTGTATTATAGAATCAGTGAGCTTTTCGGAAACTTGGTGTGAAAAATCGTAAGTGGTCTAAAATTGGGAAGGGTCAGTGTTCCATCTCTAAATCACAACCTTACTACATGCTCAGTATTTCAAGCTGAAGACACTCTAACTATAAGAAAATGATGTGGTTGTGTCTTTTGACTGGGATAATTATACTTTCCTGTTTCCTGTATATTTCTATTCTTCAGATCCCTACCTCTTTACAGGAATCACATTTTGAGTCCCAGATTCTCGCAGCAAACTTAGAACATTTGCTCAGCAATTTCTTTTTGTACTTGAAATGTTTATGGGTTAAAAAAACACCCCAATTGTTGAATAATAAATCATTGGTATATTTTGGACTTGTTAAAATAAGATGTATTGTTCAGTCAGGGTTGCCAGGCACTTCTGTCTTCCACTGCCTCCCGCAGTTTAGTCAAACTCATGCTGGTAGCTTCGAGAACACTATCCAACCATCTCGTCCTCTGTCATCCCCTTCTCCTTGTGCCCTCAATCTTTCCCAACATCAGGGTCTTTTCCAGGAAGTCTTCCCTAACATACAGTTGGCATTGTCTGGTTTTAGTGTTTTTCCTTCAAAATAGGTCAAAAACTTCATAATTTTTTGAGATTTTGCAAAAGAAAAAACCTCAACAATTTTGGGTAAAACCAAAAAAGCTCAACAACTTTGCCCAAAAAAGCTCAACAACAATATGGCAGCCCTAGTTTAGTTAGCAAAATTTGCATATCACTACTTATCCTTGCAAGCTGCTCCTGAAATATTTTGGTGAACCAGTGGGGTAAAATGTATATAGGTAAATGCATGAATAATACTCACAGTATCACTAACAAATTTCTTCCAGAAAACTCTGTAGACATTTTACAAAGGGTTGCCTTTTGATAGTTTCCTTTGTTTTACCTTAACAGAGTTTCTTCAAACTAGCACGGACAAAGGACTGGCTAATGTTAACTTGCAATCTGTCTTGGATCCTGAACTGGAGCAACTGCAAAGCATCAGTCAACAAGCTGGAAAGCCGTCGCTGAAAGACTTTTTAAATTTATATGATTATTTTAATGAATATGTTCCTACTTCCAGTGAATACAATGAATACATCCGTCAATTGGGAGATGCAGCCCACGAAAGGAGAAGCGAAACTGGGTTTGCCAATTCCATCAGCTCATATAACTTTCCTTTGGTCAAACAGCCTAGAATAAAGCGTGCAACCCCTACGGGGATAGCCGGACTGTGCTGTAATTGGGGATGTACCAAAACGGAGATTAGTAGATTGTGTTAAGAATACCTTTATATTTGCACATCCAATTTTTCAGAAACACCCAAAATTCAGTGTTGTTTGCAGTGCTTTTTAATTGAATACTGCCTGTACAAAAAAGAAGATTGCTGATTTGTAATCTATTTTGTCTCCAAATTATTGATGGTGTCCTGGTTTCCTGTAAAAAAAACCCCACATGAATTGCCATTATAATTATGTTTTGCACTAAATGTATTTGCATTTTGTTATGCGTTCATTTTCCTACTCCAATTCTTCTAAAATTATGCTGATTTCTGTGCAACATTTGCCACACTGAAGAGAGAAACCCAACCTTTAATTAAAGTGTTATATAGTCTACATTCAATGTGCATGTGTGAAATTGAAAGCTAATGGATATAACTCAGCCAGGGATATATTTTCCTATATGTTCCCAATGTGCCGGACTTCCATAAACACAAACCTAAATACATACAATAAAATGTAGTTGTCCTAGATTACCTGGGGCATGAGCTATATTGGCTACACATTGCACATAAAAGTGAAGAGGCTCTGTCAGGGAACTGCCATCAGCTCAGAGGCGAGAGGTGGAAGGGCAGCTGGGTTACAGGGAGCCTCCAAAGATCGTGAGAAGCAGCACTTCCTCCGCGGAGGAAGGAAGTCCCGCCTCTAGTGGGGAAGGGAGGCGGGGCTCGGAGGATGCAAGAGAGAGCCAAGACACTGTGCATGAGCAAAGCGAGGGGGAGGCAGGTCCCCCTTTAGCCACGCCCTCTCTGCGCAGTAGGTTTACGCGCAGAGAGGGCAGGCGTCGGATGGGGGTCAAGAGACTACTCTGCTGGGGAAAGTTTAAGGACCGCCCACTCTCAGATTCTGCTAGTGACTGAGCAAGATATGGAAGTAAGACATTCTGCACTGTAAATGTTTTTGCACCAATAATAAAGCCTTTTGAAAAGACCAGTGAGGCTCTTGGGTGTTCGCTCTTGAGCAACCACGCCAGTAGGCATAACAGGCTCATTCAAATACAGTGGTACCTCGGGTTACATACACTTCAGGTTACATACGCTTCAGGTTACAGACTCCACTAACCCAGAAATAGTGCTTCAGGTTAAGAACTTTGCTTCAGGATGAGAACAGAAATCATGCTCTGGCGGCGCAACAGCAGCAGGAGGCCCCATTAGCTAAAGTGGTGCTTCAGGTTAAGAACAGTTTCAGGTTAAGTACGGACCTCCGGAACGAATTAAGTACTTAACCTGAGGTACCACTGTACATAGAGAAAACCATGGAGGAATTCATTGGCTCAGGGATGGCCGCATCAGAATTCCCCTTTAAAACTTTCAATCTCCTAAACCACGGTTTGCAGTTTTTCTGCCAGCATGCCTAGCTGTGGCCAGAGATACGTACCCCGGAGCTCTCCAGGACTCTTCATCACACAGTGGTTCCTCGCAAGACAAAATTAATTTGTTCCACGAGTTTTTTCTTCTTGCGAGTTTTTTGTCTTGCGAAGCACGGTTTCCCATAGGAATGCATTGAAAATCAATTAATGCGTTCCTATGGAGACCGCCTTCAGACCAGGTCCGGGGACAGCGGGGAAGACGCACTGCGCTTCCCCGCTGTCCCCGGAGATTGCGGGACTGGTGGTGGGGAGAAGGGCTCTTCTCCCCACCGCCAGCCTTCAGAAGAGGTCCGGGGACAGCGGGGAAGACGCGCTGCGCTTCCCCTCTGTCCCCGGAGCTTGCGGGGCTGGCAACGGGGAGAAGCGATCTTCTCCCCACCGCCAGCCTTCAGAACAGGTCCGGGGACAGAGGGGAAGGCGCGCTGTGCTTCCCCGCTATCCCCGGAGCTTACGGGGCAAGCTTTGTCTTGCGAAGCAAGCCCATAGGGAAATGCGTCTTGCGAAGCGTCTAAGAAAACGAAAAACTCTTTCGTCTAGCGAGTTTTTCGTCTTCCGAGGCGTTCGTCTTGCGGGGTACCACTGTATCACCCATAGCCATGTCCTTTCTAAGTCGGTACAAAACATGACCAATCTGACCAATGCAGATAGGTGTTCTATACCAGGGGTCAGCAAACTTTTTCAGCAGGGGGCCAGTCCACAGTCTCTCAGACCTTGTGGGGGGCCAGACTATATTTTGAAGAAGAAAAATGAACGAATTCCTATGCTCCACAAATAACCCAAAGATGCATTTTAAATAAAAGCACATATTCTACTCATGTGAAAACACCAGGCAGGTCCCACAAATAACCCAGAGACGCACTTTAAATAAAAGGACACATTCTACTCATGTAAAAACACGCTGATTCCCGGACCATCCGCAGGCCAGATTTAGAAGGCGATTGGGCCGGATCCGGCCCCTGGGCCTTAGTTTGCATACCCTTGTTCTATACCAAGCCTTTCCTGGTTTTGCTTAACGTCTAGCTTACCAAAGAGTACCGGTGGACTCAAAATTCTTGCTCACTATTTTATGAAATTTTAGTTTATCACCATAAGGGGATTTTGGAATTCTTCAAACTAAAAGCAGTCACACATAGAATCATAGAATCATAGAGTTGGAATAGACCACAAGGACCATCGAGTCCAACCCCCTGCCAAGCAGGAAACACCATCAGAGCACTCCTGACATATGGTTGTCAAGCCTCTGCTTAAAGACCTCCAGAGAAGGAGACTCCACCACACTCCTTGGCAGCAAATTCCATTGTTGAACAGCTCTTACTGTCAGGAAGTTCTTCCTAATGTTTAGGTGGAATCTTCTTTCTTGTAGTTTGGATCCATTGCTCCGTGTCCGCTTCTCTGGAGCAGCAGAAAACAACCTTTCTCCCTCCTCTATGAGACATCCTTTTATATATTTGAACATGGCTATCATATCACCCCTTAACCTCCTCTTCTCCAGGCTAAACATGCCCAGCTCCCTTAGCCGTTTCTCATAAGGCATCGTTTCCAGACCTTTGACCATTTTGGTTGCCCTCCTCTGGACACGTTCCAGTTTGTCAGTGTCCTTCTTGAACTGTGGTGCCCAGAACTGGACACAGTACTCCAGGTGAGGTCTGACCAGAGCAGAATACAGTGGCACTATTACTTCCCTTGATCTAGATGCTATACTCCTATTGATGCAGCCCAGAATTGCATTGGCTTTTTTAGCTGCCACGTCACACTGTTGGGTCATGTCAAGTTTGTGGTCAACCAAGACTCCTAGATCCTTTTCACATGTACTGCTCTCAAGCCAGGTGTCACCCATCTTGTATTTGTGCCTCTCATTTTTTTTGCCCAAGTGCAATACTTTACATTTCTCCCTGTTAAAGTTCATATTGTTTGTTTTGGCCCAGTTCTCTAATCTGTCAAGGTCGTTTTGAAGTCTGATCCTGTCCTCTGGGGTGTTAGCCACCCCTCCCAGTTTGGTGTCATCTGCACATTTGATCAGGATGCCCTTGAGTCCATCATCCAAGTCATTGATAAAGATGTTGAATAAGACCGAGCCCAAGACAGAACCCTGTGGCACCCCACTAGTCACATGCCTTTTGTTTTCCCCAAGGTTATAGGTTTTACTAAACAGAATCATGACATGAGGGCCACTGTTTTCAGTACTGGGACAATAAATAGTCTTTCTCCATCCTCATCACCAACTCCAGCTCCAACTTACCAGCCAACCTGGTTTAGCTAGATGACACATTCACATTTATTTCCTTAAGACATGCTCAGGAAAATGGTATTTAACCAAAAAATACCCTGGACCTCAGAAAACAAATTGGAAATACAGTGATACCTCGTGTTACATACACTTCAGGTTACAGACTCTGCTAACCCAGAAGTAGTACCTCGGGTTAAGAACTTTGCTTCAGGATGAGAACAGAAATCATGCTCCGGCGGCGCGGCAGCAGCAGGAAGCCCCATTAGCTAAAGTGGTGCTTCAGGTTAAGAACACTTTCAGTGTTCTGGACCTCCGGAACGAATTAAGTACTTAACCCGAGGTACTACTGTACTATCATCTGAAGCAGCGGCGTAGCGTGGGTTGTCAGCACCCGGGGCAAGGCAAGTAATTTGCGCCCCCTAACCCGGGGCAAGGCAAGTAATTTGCGCCACCTAACCCGGGGCAAGGCAAGTAATTTGCGCCCCCTAACCCCTAACCTGCCGCCGCTGCCAGCTTCTTCTTGCTGCTGCCTGGGCTGGGGTATTTACGGTAAGGTAGCCATGGTGGCGGCGGCGGGTCCGTGTCAGGTGATCTGAGGCGAGTTGCCGCTGGCGCTGCCGCCCAAACGACACCGCTTGCCCGGAGGAGGAGGGCAGAGAGGCGAGGAAAATGCAACAAGGCCCAGCAGCTGCAGCAGCGGCGGCCTGTGAGGAGGGGCTGCCTGGCGCGCCCTCCGCGGCCCTGACGCGCGGGGACCGCGGGGACCGCTGAGAGCCGCTGCCTGCTGGACGTGTGCACAGCTCATTGGTTCCGTGAGACATGGGGCTCTGGTACAGCCTGTGCCCAAGGCTCTTCGGCGACTCCGGAGGTGGCGAGCGCGCCCCCCCAGATGTTGCGCCCGGTGCGGCCGGCCCCCCCTGCACCCCCCACGCTACGCCACTGATCTGAAGTCACCAACAACGCACAAACCACCCCAGGGCCATGGAGTGAATGGAAAGCTTTTGTTAATCCTTTGCTCCATATTTCCTATCACCATACATCCCCATAGCTTTGGTTAAGAAGCCACAATCTTACTTAGATTAGAATCTGTGAATGTGGACAATATAGAAGATGCTCATTTCACTATCTGCATCCTGATAATCAATTTGTCACAATTTCCAGACGATTCTTCAGTTCTCAGATAATGTCTGCATGAGTATAGAAATATGATACCAGAAATGGAAGATATGGTATTTTTAAAAAAGGTAAAGGACCCCTGGACGGTTATGTCCAGTCAAAGGTGACTATGGGGTTGTGGCACTCATCACCTGCCCTGGCCACAATGGGGAAGGGCGGGTGGGCGGTCAGCCTCCAGCCCTGGGCTTCCTTGAGATCCCAAGAGTGGGAAGGAGGTCAGCGGCGCCTGGCGCCTCATGGATCTCCTCCTTCTCCTCCACCCCCCATGGAATAAATGGGGAGAGCCCCGGACTGTGGGAAATCACAGTCTGTGGGAAATCACGGAGCCTTCCCATCAGTAGGGATGACCCTGGCGCTGCAGAGCGGAACAGAGTCCTAGTGCCTTCAACGGGCGCTGGACGCATGCAGGCACCAAATCCCGGCTCCGCCTTGCTTACCTCCCCGCTCTCCCCTCCCCAGACTCTCCCCGGACTCTCCGCCGGGCACCCTTGAGAGCGTAGCGCCCTGGCGCCATGCACCACTTGCACCATCGGGTAGACGGCCCTGTTTTAAAGCATCTGAATGGCCAAGCCCAAACCTCTCTTTCTCAGAACAGCTCTGATCCCAGATCCGCATGGATATGTAGCCATAGTATCATTGTCTTCCAGGCCAATAGCAATGCAGGTTGTCAAGCTGGGGCTCACATGCCGTTCACCTTTACCTGGTTGTGTATCAAGGAATGATCCGGGATCAGCTTTGGCCACTAAGCAAACAGGCAGCAGCAGGGCAGCTACCAGAGTTGGTAAATGTGCAGCTGGGCCAAAATGATCTGGAAAATAGAGAAGGCCTCAACCTCAGCCTCACAGCCAGGTTGCACGATGACCAGCTGCTGTCCCACTCAAGCTCAGTCACTCTGCCCACCAACAGTGTCCCTTTGAGCTCCTGCTTTCCTAGCCAACAAATGCACACCTTCGCCTCCACCTGCCCAAACTTCACATGATGTCCATGTACTCTAGCTTCTATCTGCTTTGTGCCTTCTGATCCTCTCCCTCACTGCTTTCTCATTATGATAACATGGGAGATCTTAATGTACAGGAACAGGTGCCTTTGATTTTCAGACTATTTCAGCCCCCACATGCAAGAATGCACAAGTACAGGACATCTTCGCTTTCCCTCAAAGGCCTTGTCTTCTTTTTCCAGATCACAAAGTGTTGAACCTTATTTAAAGGCCAGGCAGGTGGAGGCTGAGCTCAGTGTTTGCTGGCTAGGACAGAGGCACCTGGGAGCTCAAAGGCAAACTGAGGGAGAGCAGAGTCAGTGACTGAGTGGAAATGGGCAAGATGAGCTTGGACCACCTCTTGCTATTGCTGTTAGTTACACTGCCAATAGAAGTGCTGCCCAAACACATAAGAAAACATTGTGCCCGCCATTACTTCAAGGCAGTTGAGTATATCTGTGAAACTTACAATCACGCAAGCTCCCTGCTGGGCGATCTACGGTATTCCGGTCCCCCACGTGTTGGTAAGTGATTCAGCCAAAGTTGAGCTACCAGCCAGTCCTTCACCATGTAGCTTGCTGCTCTTTTGTATTCCTGTTCAAGAGAAGTAAGGTGGCTTCTATAAGGGAGCCCATGGGATTTTCCATATTTCCGGCCAAAGCTCCAGTTTTTAGTTATAATCTGTATAAGTGGGTACAGGAAGAAAATAAATGGATTAGAAAGCAGTTCAGTTTAATGCACAGTCTGCAGACGGATGTTTTGTTTTGTTTTTAACCCAAGTGAAATGATCCATGGTCAGCTTTTGGAGAGAAAATGTTTCTTTTTTCTGCTGCAGTTGACATTGGATTTAGGCTTTTTACGACTCAAAAGACAAGATTTGATTCCATTCAGAATTCATCAAGAATTCATCTAGTCTGACATAGCAGTAGTAGCCTGTGATTTAAATAAATAAAAGGTTGGTCTTTTGTCAACCATCCTTTTTTTCTTGCAAAAGAAATGTGCATTTGCTTCTCATTTGTTAATACTAAGAGTCATCTTTCAGTATTGTAGTTCTGTTGAAATGGAAGTATGGAAATCTTTCTAGACTCTTTCGTAATGGTCAGACCATTTCCTGGTAGGACTTAGGCTTACAACTGTTTCTGCTCTTCACAGGTATTTAAAGTGGGTTGTCCCTGAAGGCTGATAGAATCTGATAGATTCTTAAGGGTCTTTGGGGAGTTTACAGCTAGCATGGCTGGCATTCTCTCAAAGAACTAGTTACTCCATAGAATAGAGAACCGATTAATTATTTCACCATTACTTGCAAATGCCCTTTCTCACAGGGCACAGAGTCTTGCTGCTAATTTACTAGAGAGCTGGGGTCAATGAAGCAGATAGGGAAATAGCTTGAATCCAAGTGGCAGAAAATATCATGCGGACAGAAACACAAGAGCACACTGGCTTTGCAGAGAATGTATTACGATAAATCATTAAATTTATTTAGTTCTGAAAATTGTTAGGCGCTCTGTTAAAAGCAGAGATAAAGAAATATTGTGAAGAATCAATGAATGTTCTCTGAGATGAGAGCCCAAACTTTGTAACATGCAATGCATTGTTTTCAAATTATTTTAATTCCACTGTTAATCTTTATTTCTAAAAAATACAATTTGTTGGTACAAACCAGAAAATCGAATGAAGAGGACCAAGCAATGAATGATATTGTGCAGTGTTATCAATACTTGTTTCTCATCAATAGTAGTAGTACAATTTAAAAATAAAAATAAAATTGATTACTTAAACAAATCACCCCAAAATCTATTCCCAGCACCCAACAAAACTAGCATTCCAATATGTCAACAATACTTTTCTTAGTTAAGATGCACAGAGGATTCAGAATTTATAAGGACTTTTGCAAACCAAAGTCAGATAAATTTTATTTAAAGTAACTGAGGCTGCAATCCTGGGCACACTTTGCATGTGAGTAGCACATATTTAATAGGACGTACTTCTGTCTGAGAAGGCCCTAAAGGATGACGGCAATGGAAACCAAATCTTCTGTTTAACTGCATTTCCTATATGCAATAGCTTCAGAAGATGGGCTGAGAAGCATAATGGTTTTGTCTTTCCTTTTCAGAGTTCGCTGAAGACCAGCACCGACCCAATACAGAGCCATCACCGGGACATTTCTTTGATTCAAATAACCCTCACAATAATTCTATGGATGCAGCTGAGGAGAATGCTCGGCAGAAGATAAAATATCTAATAGGCATTGCTGGCCATGTTAGATCAGGTTTCCCACAAGTCAAACGCTTCAAAAGACAAGAGATGTACCTGCCAAGGAAGTGTTGCACAGTGGGATGCAGCGTGGAGGAAATTATCAATGCCCACTGTTAGAAATACTGGTTCAGTTGCAGTGCTGCTTGACCATTGTGTACACCAAGGAGAAGCACAGGTGATTTTTAACCCTGTCTTGTATGCAATTAATTGTAGGCTTCTTAGTGCCTTGGAAAAATCTGGGGTGGTGTCTTTGCATTGTGACAGCAAACCATCACAAAATTCTGCACTGGTTTTGCTGAGATGCATCCACACCCCTTCTCTTCTAGAGCTTGTCTTGGATCTCATGCTGAACTTTCCATGGAAATTGTAATGCTTAAGGGAGACTATCCACTGTTAAATAAAGTAGGACGAGAGCAAAGGATTGTGGTTCTTTGACCTCCAGCACCATGGAAATAAAATATTAGGTTGCAGATGTGATTCATAATACACTTGCCATCATGAATGCAATGGGAATTATTGATTCAGATTGCTTTAGCAAACATAGAATTGCTTCCCTCTCCAAATCTCATATTGTTACCAAAGTTGCACACCCAAGAGGTAGCAAGATTTTGGCTGGGGGGCAGTTTCTAGGCACTCACCCAGGGTCTGTATTCCTTTGAGAATCAATATGTGATGGTAAGGTAAAGGTAAAGGGACCCCTGACCATTAGGTCCAGTCGTGGACGACTCTGGGGTTGCGGCGCTCATCTCGCTTTATTGGCCGAGGGAGCCGGCGTTTGTCTGCAGACAGCTTCTGGGTCATGTGGCCAGCATGACTAAGCCACTTCTGGCGAACCAGAGCAGTGCACGGAAACGCCGTTTACCTTCCCGCCGGAGTGGTACCTATTTATCTACTTGCACTTTGACGTGCTAGGTTGGCAGGAGCAGGGACCGAGCAACAGGAGCTCACCCCATCGTGGGGATTCGAACTGCCAACCTTCTGATCAGCAAGCTCTAGGCTCTGTGGTTTAACCCACAGTGCCACCCGTGTCCCTTAATATGTGGTGGAGACTGTCATAAATTTAAGACACCTGAGTTTAGATGGAGGGAGTCCAGATCTTACTTCAAGTTACAAAAAAGGGGATTCCGATTAAACATCAGGAAGAACTTTCTGACGGTAAGAGCTCTTCAATAGATATGTGGTCTCTCTCAGGAGGTTGTGAATACCTTTATTTTGTAAGCAGAGGTTGGATGGCTGTCACAGATGCCTTAGCTGAGATTCCTGCATTGCAGGGGGTTGGACTGAATGACCTTTGGGTTCTCTTCCAGCTCTACAATTCTATGATTCCACAGCATTGTGACAATCCTGCCCCTGCTACTGGCCTTCACAGAAGCTTCATCCCTTCTCCCCCCTTCCTCCAGCCTCCCGAATTCCAAAGCAGCTGGATTTTCCTCAGGTGTGCTAAATCTACAGAGAAGGCCCTCTGCCTGGTTCCCTGTAACCTCACTTCTTGCAATGACGGAACTGCAGGAAGACCCACAGAGCTGGACCTCAGTGTCTGGACAGAATGATGGGGGTGGAGACGTTCCTTCAGGTATACAGTGCCGAGGTCATTTAGGTCTCACCAACACTTTGAATTGTGTTCAGAAACAGACTGGTAGCCAATGTAGATCCTTCAGGACAAGAGTTATGTGGTCCTGGTAGCTGCTCTCAGTCACCAGTCTAGCAGCCACATTCTGGATTAGTTGTAGTTTCCAAGTCACCTTCAAAGGTGGCCCCAAGTAGAGCGCATTGCAGTAGTCCAAGCGGGAGATAACCAGGGCATGCACCACTCTGGTGAGACAGTCTGCAGGCAGGTAGGGTCTCAGCCAGCGTACCAGATGGAGCTAGTTGACAGCCACCCTGGAAACAGAACTGACCTGTGTCTCCATGGACAGTTGTGAGCCCAAAATGAGTCCCAGGCTGTGCACCTGGTCCTTCAGGGGTACTATTACTCCATTCAGAACCAGGGTGTCTCCCCACACCTGCCCGTCTCCTGTCCCCCCAAAATAATACTTCTGTCTTGTTGGGATTCAATGCAATAGCCGCCACCCATCTTCCAACCACCTCTAGACACTCACATAGGATGTTCACTGTCTTCACTGGTTCCAATTTAAAGGAGACGTAGAGCTGGGGATCATCCACATACTGGTGAGCGCCCAGCCCAAATTCTGTGATGATTTCTCCCAGTGGCTTCATATGGATGTTAAAAAGCATGGGGGAGAGGATGGATCCCTGAGGGACCCCACAAGTGAGCTCCTAGGGGGTCCGAACACTCATCCCCCTACACCACTTTCTGGACACAGCCCAGGATGGAGTGGAACCATTGCATGACACTGCCCCCAGCTCCCAACATCCCCTAGATGGTTTAGAAATATACCATGGTCAATGGTATGAAGAGATACAGCAGAACCAAGAAACAGCTTTCACTGCTGTCCCTAGTTCACCAGGGATCATCTACCAGTGCAACCAAGGCAGTTTCAGTCCCATGATGGGGCCTGAATCCCAGTTGGAAGGGATCCAAATGATCTGAATCCTCCAGGTGTGCTTGGAGTTGTTCTGTGACCCCCCACCCTTGCCCAAGAATGGAAGATTTGGGGCCGGGCAATAATTGGCCATAATGGCCAAATATGGTTTTTTAGGAAGTGGTTAATGATCGCTTCTTTAAGTGGGTCTGGGAAGACTCCCTCACAGAGGGAAGCATTCACCACCCTACATAGTCCATTGTCCAGCACTTCCTGGCTCGCTTTTATGAGGTGCAACCCCTTTTACATGAGGTTCAACACTTTGTGATCTGGAAAAAGAAGACAAGGCCTTTGAGAGAAAGCGAAGATGTCCTGTACTTGTGCATTCTTGCATGTGGGGGCTGAAATAGTCTGAAAATCAAAGGCACCTGTTCCTGTACATTAAGATCTCCCATGTTATCATAATGAGAAAGCAGTGAGGGAGAGGATCAGAAGGCACAAAGTAGATAGAAGCCAGAGTACATGGACATCATGTGCAGTTGGGGCAGGTGGAGGCAAAGGTGTGCCTTTGTTGGCTAGGAAAGCAGGAGCTCAAAGGGACACTGTTGGTGGGCAGAGTGACTGAGCTTGAGTGGGACAGCAGCTGGTCATCGTGCAAGCTGGCTGTGAGGCTGAGGTTGAGGCCTTCTCTATTTTCCAGATCATTTTTGCCCAGCTGCACATGTAGCAGCTCTGGTAGCTGCCTTGAACCTTCTTGTTTGCTTAATGACCAAAGCTGATCCCGGATCATTCCTTGATACGCAACCAGGTAAAGGTGAACGGCATGTGAGCCCCAGCTTGACAACCTGGATTGTTATTGGCCCAAAAGACAATGATACTATGGCTACATATCCACACGGATCTGGGATCAGAGCTGTTCTGAGAAAGAGAGGTTTGGGCTTGGCCATTCAGATACTTTGAAATACTTACATTATTTATTTATTTATTTATTGAATATTTTCTTGTTTTACAGAAGTATGTGTAATGTCTCTCGTATTTTTTCCATGTAACATTTTTACAAATCAGTTTCATTTGTTGAGACAATGGGGGGGAGGGGGGGGAGGGGGGGAAGATAGGTGGGGTCGGGTGGCGATGTTTCTCTTATGCTTAATGTATGTGGGGGTTTGGTGTCAGCGTTGCTTGTGCTGTTCACTTGTGTTCCTTTGGTGGTGAGAGAGGTTGGGATTGGCCTAGGGTGTGGTTGTTTGTTTGTGATTGGCTGTGGTGATCTTTGTTTTCGTATGTGAGTGGGGTGGGTGGGTGTTTTGGATCAGGTTAGCCATATTGATTTGTATGCTGTTGGTGGGTTATTGTCATTGTCTTGTTGGGCTGTGTATGTGATAAAGGGGAGCCATACCGGGGTAAAGGCGTCTTCTTCTGTTTGTCCCCGTGTCAGTTTCAGTTTATTGGTTAATTAAAATACTTACATTCTGATCTTTTTTGTTTTTTAAGGCACACACGCACACACATTTTACACAGCTGCCTGAATGCTCATGAAGTTGTGTGGGAAGAACAAGGGACCAATAAGGAGATTGGTGGGGAAGATGAACCCTTTTCATTCCAGACATACTCTGCCATGATCTGTCCAGCAGCAAAGAAAAACAGATTGAAATTGATCTCATACAACGTGGCTAGTCAGAGTTCTGGTGCTTCCTGATAGAGTTTTCCCCCTGTTCGCCAAGAATTTGCAAAGGTCATAGACAAAGGTTCTGAGATTACATCCACAAACTCCTTTAGTACCATTTTACCAATCTTGGGTTAAGTACATCTCATTGCCATCACAATCCTGCTAATCTCATAGAGAATATATGGTTTATCAGAGGTATGTGAGCTACAGAAAGTAATTGGTCTCTCTGCTAAAGGGATTTGATAATTATATTGCTTTGGATAAATATGTATCCAGTTGTGGATGTCATGTTGCTAAAGAAAAAAGGACTTTATTATTATATAAATTTTCTGGGTGGTGCCTTCCAACTATGGGATTCTGAAATTCTATGGTCTTTTGGTTCCATTATGTGAGCTTTATTGCACTTAAGTCCATAGTTTTCTCATTATATCTTGGGTGCAGAACTGCATCAGTCCATTCACACCACTGTCCTATCCCCCTTCTTCTTTTCGTTTTTCTTTGTTGCACTGTTTTCTGTCTATGCCACGGGACAGACCATGGCAGATGTCTGGAATGAAAACAGTTCATCTTCCCCACCAATCTCCTCATGGGTCCCTTGTTCTTTAATACTTAATCAATTAAGGAGGCAGCCCAGTATCTTTGGGAGGGTTTCTCCTCTGGTTTTAGAATTCCTGTATCATTCCCCCCAAATTCAAGAAACCCACTGTGGCGTTTGCCTCCTAGGTGGGTCGTATGGAAAGGGTTAAATGCGTGTGATGTGATTGGCCAGAGAGAAACTGAAAGGAGGAGTTAGAGAGTCGGAGTGTGTGCGTCAGTTGAGAGTTGGTGAAGGAAGAGGGAGGTTAAGTCTGTGGGTTGGTCGTGTTGTGTGGTGAGAGAGTGAGAGGAATTGTTAGGTGGAGTCAGATAGATAGTTGGAATAATCAGTTTGAAGTTGTTAGGAATGCATAGGACAGTTAAGGAACTAAGATTAAGAAACTGCCAAGAAAAATTAACTGAAACCATAAGCTTGTTCATGCCTATAAATAAACTTGATTATTAGTTAAGGCTAACAACTGTCTGGACTCTGTGTGTACCCGAGGGAAACGGGTTGGTGGCAGCGAAGAAAGCAATCACAGTGGTGGCACAGGGTCAATAGACCATCAAACGTCCGGGGACCCTGTGTGATCGCCACACCCACCTAACTAAAAGTCAGTTAGGGAGATGCCTGAGGTGGCAAGAAAAAAGATAATAAAGGAAATTTCTGCAGAGCGGATGGCTGACCCCTTTGAAAGTCCCCCTATTCCTAATCTGCACCTCTCACCATTAGGGATCGTATCCTAAAAAGGGGAATTTTGCCTTATTCACAACTTATCTTATCCCAAAGGAGGCTCTGTAAATGACGCTATCCTGGCCGAACTGCGTTCTGTGAGATATGCCTCCTTTGACCAGGCTGTTAAGCTCATTAGGAAATTTGGTAGGGGGGCCCTGCTGGCGAAATGTGATGTAGAATCTGCTTTTCGCCTTCTTCTTGTACAACCTCAGGATTTCCAATGGTTGGGTTTTAAATTTGAAGGGGCCTTCTATGTCGACAAGGCAAAGCCTATGGGATGCTCAGTGGCTTGCGCCGCCTTTGAAACATTTAGCACCTTTATAGATTGGGCTCTTCACTTCTTCACTGTTCAGTCCGAAGGCCTTGGGGTTTTTTGAGGAAGCTTCAAGGGTCACGTGCCAATGGTGGGAGGGTTAAAAGCAGAAGTGAATGGAGCAATGGTTGCTATGCACAACCCTTTCTATCCAGGCAAGCAAGCGTTATTATCCAAGCTCAAGACACATTCCAATCAGAGGAAAAACACGTGAATCAGAGACCGTGAGAGGTGTGGCCTGGGGACAGAGGTTTTGGCCAGATAAGAGGGCCTGGAGAGTTGCATTTGGCCTCCTGGCCTGAGATCCCCCCCACCTAGGTTAAACGATTGCAATCACAGAAGTATTCAAAAGATTACCACCATCATCATGAGAATGTAAGTCAATCATACTATACTAGATCAAACAAATACATTTTTATTTACTTAAAAACCACTATGGAAGAACTCTTTGTTGCATTACACAAAATTCCCTGAGGTTTCTTCCTTTTTAAAAAAATAAAATAAAATATATGGAATATGAAATCCTTGATCACATAGAAGATGTGTTTCTGTCATGGTCAGACGGCTGCATCTGTTTATCCTGGTACCTGTTGTCGCTTTAAACCTTATGCTACTATGATTTCGGTTAGTACGGAACCTAAACAAAAACAATACACGTAAATAGTCTACAAAAAAGAAAATATATTTCATGTACAACCTGTTTTAAAATCAACTTCAAAGCAATGTACAAATGTGCAGTGTATTCGACCAAAAGCAATTTAAAAATATACACTGTGAAACTGTCTCTTATAATGCAAACATTTCCAGCCATTTAAACATAACGTGCTGTTACAAAACATGGCTACCCACAATTTCAATCCCACGTTCTCCTCCTTCCGCCAATCCCCAGGCAGTTGCTTGCATAATTCTCTACTCTTACAAATAAAATAAATGTCTTTACCAGAGGAAAAGATGCTGGCGTTTCCCATCTCTACTTACAAACAAGAATTGCTGTTCCGTATGCCCATCACGCGTGTGAAACACCCCTGCTTGTAAAACAGAACGATAATCTCCTGTATATGTAAAAGGAGAGCTAAGAGTCATTAGATCAGCACATGCCAGAGCACACAGGGGCACAAAATATTGGTAGACTGGAGCTCACCTGCTAAGTAATTGCAACTTTTGGAGATACTTCTTAGCCTCATGCAAAACTCACATCGCTGCACCCTCCTCCATTTTTGAAGTAGGTACATAAGTTCATAGCACATCTAAGCACGTTCTGCCATACGCCGAAGTACATTTCAAGTTTTCATTCCATCTCCATAGTGGAAAGCAACAACCTCTTTCAACCGACGTCTCCCCTTTTTGATTTTAGGAAGCAAACATCTTCTCAGCATCTTCTCCCAAGGAAGATACTTCTATCGAAAGTCACCAAAGCAAGGCTTGGTGGGCAACCAGTGAGAGAAGAGGAAATACCCAGTGCCCTTCTGTTAAAGTACTCTGGCCAGCTCTGAAGCGGACAGCCAAATCATTAGAGGCAAGAGAGAGTGTCTGATGCTACTACCTGCTTATTACTCTCCGCGTTCCTAGGCTGGCAAATGCAAATTTGCGCCACCGAGTCCGGTGCGCAAGCAGTTACAGTGGCTTTATATTTAATTCACAACTTAGGCTGTGTACAAGTAAGGAAAAATCGCATGGCTACCCTTACACAAAGCCAAATTGTTCAGTAACCTGAAGAAGACTAGGACGGGCCAGATGGGTGACATTTGTTCTTCGTAACATCGGAAGCCTGCTTTCTATTTCGTGCTGACTGGGTCACCCAGTAAAAAGTTGAAGAGGGTAGAAAGGAAAAATGCAGCCTCCTTGAAGGTTGGCGAGGCTAACAAAATTTAGCACGGGGAACATATTAAGCTGCTGCCGATGACATGATTTCAAAAAACTGTGCCTTAAGGAAACGCGGTCAGCGCTTGACATATCCACAACATAGATAGGAAAATAGACTGCTATATATACTTGTTCATTTAAAAATGCAATTTTCAGCAGGTGTTTAAAAAAATATCTCTTCTTATTTGTTCCCTTTCCTTTGAAGTATTTACAGTACATCACACTGCTGAACAGACAACCCTTCTCTGGCTGGCTTAGACAGGCACACAGAAGTTGCTTAAACAGCTATTTTTCTTTTTTCTTTTTAAGCCTTTCTTCTACACATTAAAGCCGTAAGGCCTTGACAATGTAAAAAAGTTTTAAAACTAATAAACAGCAACAAACCCTTTCATAAAACAGCGGCTCTTGTGCAATGCATGGAACAGGAGGCTAAATTGCTCATAGTTCACTGCAGGAAAAAGTCAAAAAGGTATCCCAGCGGCTTCTTTCTGCAACTCAGGCTTACTCAGCAATGGCTTGCAGGGCACAAAACACCTCTGCAACTGAGCCTCAACTTTGTACTGCTGCCATGTTTTGAGCGGTTCTTGTGCTGGCACAGCAATGGGCAGTTGTATGACATAAAAGCTATCGCCAGGACCCATCAGCAATCTTCTCTCATCCTGACTGGTGCTTTGTGTTTCTCTGCTACACTTATATTATCCTTTTTATATATAAAAAAATCTTTAAGTCTCTCACAGAATTGCATAACTGCACACACCTAAAGAAATGTTCATCTACGCAAAGGAACACCCCGTTCCAAGCTACGTGAAAGGTAGCCTTGTCTGGTATACCATCACCTCTTACGGCAGGCAGAAGTGGACAAAGGTAGCAGGGGGAGGGAACAAAATAAGGGGTAGCGAAAAGAGGAACCCATGCACTGGTAATTCCATTAAGTGCAAACATTTGCTCTTTTTCAAAGTGGTGCAGCTGGAAGCGCAAAGTCTTCGGGTAGCTGTGCTACCAGAAACCCTGCAAGTCAACTGCTGCTGAAGAGAACAGTCCTATATATAGCTCCTTAGAAGCAAGTCTCATTGGTCAATAGCAATCCACAGGTAAGCAGGCACACGATTGCAACCTAAATCACCCAGTCTTCTTATCTTTCCATAACTCCCCTGTCTGACATCATCATTTTTTTCTGCAGTTGTCCTATTAGGCAAACCATGGTGATGCTTACTGATCACGCTGCGCTATTCTGCTTCAAAATAAAGGGAAGGGGGGAAGCAACTCCTTTGCTGTCAAAGTGCTTTTCATCAATGCATCGGGCTAGTATTCCCAATGAAGAAACGAAGCCGCATCCTTCGTCATCACGGGCGAGGTTGGATGGGATGATTTTGCTGCCGTCTCTGAATGGGTGCGGGATAAGCAACGATCTGCAACGTCCCGAAGAACAGGACACACTTGCTGTGCATGTCGACAGGTCCCTTTGGGTGAATTCCGGCATGTTCACCCACCCATGCTCTCCCTTATGAGATCCACTCTCAGAGCAAGATCCCTGAAGGAGGGTCTCAGGCTGGCGCTGTTGTTCCAGCACTCCGTCATGATGGCATAGACCTTGGCAAGAGAGAAAACACCAGTATGAGATGAGCAGAAATGGAAGAAGAAGAAGCATTTGGATTTGATATCCCGCTTTGTCACTACCCGAAGGAGTCTCAAAGCGGCTAACATTCTCCTTTCCCTTCCTCCCCCACAACTAACACTCTGTGAGGTGAGTGAGGCTGAGAGACTTCAGAGAAGTGTGACTAGCCCAAGGTCACCCAGCAGTTGCATGTGGAGGAGCGGAGACACGAACCCGGTTCACCAGATTACGAGTCTACCACTCTTAACCACTACACCACACTGGTTCTCAGTGCGGTGCGAATAGTCGTGCGAAACCTGTCAGCAATCCCAGGCCAGCACATATCTTCCATACCTTATGCAAATCCCCTCTCTTCATGGTTTCCACCATATACTATATCATCATCATTAGTATAATAATAATAATAATAATAATAATAATAATAATAATAATAATAATTTATTTATATCCCCCCCCCAATCTGGCTGAGTTCCCCAGCCACTCTGGGCGGCTCCCAATCGAGTATTAAAAACAATACAGCATTAAATATTTAAAAACTTCCCTAAACAGGGCTGCCCTCAGATGTCTTTTAAAAATAGGATAGCTGCTTATTTCCTTGACATCTGATGGGAGGGCGTTCCACAGGGCAGGTGCCAATACTGAGAAGGCCCTCTGCCTGGTTCCCTGTAACCTCACTTCTCGCAATGAGGGAACTGCCAGAAGGCCCTCGGCCTTTCTTGTTTCTAAAAAACTAAGTTGCTCATGAATGAGAAAGCCCAAGTTTTTGGTTTTACAACAAAACTTTTGAAGGATGGGAAAACTGCCCACACTACTAGGCTTCCAGGTAAACAGGGGAGCAAGTGTTCTGCTATGGTTGCCTCCGCCACAGGAACAATTCAGAGGCACACCATGACTGACACGTTACACCAAGTGAAAGAAAAGCATGACAAAGTGATACATTCAGGTACCTCATCCGGGCATCCGTCAGGTCTGAGCAGCCTCCCGTTATTCTTCAACAGCTCTATCAAATGGAACACAATCATCTGGTTCTGCTTATCATTCCCAATCATGCGCATGAACTCCTAAAATAAAAATTCCAAGCTGAATTTCCGTTAAGGTTAATGACATCAAAGTATCAAAGAATTACCCAGTTTCACAGGAGGAACTACGCAGAAGGCACACAAGTCTTTGTTGGATAGAATGCAATGTGTCACAGAGGCAAACCTTTAAGGCCTATAGAATATCCCTCTTTCAAAAAAGTAAAAAAAGAAGAAGGTTTTGCAGACAGAAACTTGCTTTTATTTATTTGGAAAATTTATGGCCTGTTTTTCAACATTTGTTCTTGCAGTAGGTTAAAACTGATTTTTTTAAACAGAACAAAACTAGAGCAACAATAAAATACTATCAGAGTTAAATTTTTAAAAGGAGAGAGCTGGTGTTAATATATTTAGTTACAAAATGCTTACTTGTTTAAAAGGGCCAGTCTCCCAGATTTACATACACCAAACCTGGCAACTAATTCCAAATCTTTCAGCCAGCTACTGAAAATGAGCTACTTAACAGGGGGTTGGGAAGACAAGGGAGAAGGTATTTCCTTCTGTTATTCTGGATTCAGACTGTAAAGAACTTTGCAATTTGTTGGCCTGGAGTCTGCATGTAGTGCTCAACCTCCTTTGGAATGGTTGCTCCAGCCAGAAGGGAACAAAAATGAATGGATGGATAGATGAAGATGGGAAAAAGGGATGAATGAAAGGTGTGTTTGTGTGTGGAGAGAGGAGAGGTCAGAGAGGATGGGGAAAGAGAAAGCGCGTCCCACCCATGTTGCTTTCACCCTGCTCCCCCCACTGGTGGCATATTGCCCCTTACCATTTTCTGCCCCAGAAGTCAATCTCAGCACCTTGAAACACATCAGCAACCACAGTGCTAGGAATCTTTGCTACAAACTCTGGCCTTGCTGACATTTCCAAATGGCCCTCAAGGGCAGTCCCATGCACAGCACATTGTGCTTAGAGCATGCCCCCCCACAGACATTCCCAGGCATTAAGATCTGCCATGGGTGGGAGTGCCATCACCGGTGGCTTTTGCGAAACAGCAGGGCATGGAGGGTCTTCTGCGTGGTGGCCCCCCTCGTGGAATGCCCTCCCTGCTACAAGACACATCTCCTTGGAGGGTAGAGGGCGAGATCAGAGTATTACTCCCTCTGCAGTGTTCCTGCCGGTTTTGCTTCCTGTTTGATAGGATGTAATTGACAATTTAGCTGTTATGCCACTAAGTGGCTAACTTGTTTTAGGCTGCTGGTAATCTGAGAGCGCATGAAGTGTGGGCTACAAAAGCATATAAATAACTGTAATTTCAGATGGCCCTAAAAGGCAGAAACAAACATTTGCAGGGAAAACGAGACCCTGCAGTATTTTGTGCTGATCAGCAGCTTGGAGGGAGGAGACCACAGCTCAGCTGGAGTGAAGAGGGAAAGTGAGAGATTCCTGCTGTTAAAAGTGAAAAACGTATGGGAAATTATATATAATGAGATGAAAAAGATGTTGAAATATACATTTGTTAAGAAACCAGAAGCATTTTTACTTGGCATTGTAGGAGATGAGATTAATAGACAGGACTGTAAGTTGTTTTTATATGAATGACGACAGCAAGAATATTATTGGCACAAAAATGGAAGCAAGAAGAATTACCGACGATAGAAGAACTGGCGGATGAAATTGATGGACTATGCAGAACTGGATAAATTAACTGGAAGGATTCAAAACCTGTGGGATCAGAGATTCTTAGAAGACTGGAGTAAATATATGAACTATTTGAAAAGTAATAGTAATGACCAGATTATGCCAGTAGGATTGCAAGAAGTTTTGTAAGGAGAATTATATGAAATATTACAAGAAAGACTATGAGGAGAATTATTAGTTGATGATAATTAAGAGTAAAAGAGAAGCAGGGAGAAACAGGAGTCCCTTTCTCAATGTGCAGTAGAGAAGCCAAGGGAAGTAGCTGTTAACTCCTAACCACTTTGACTCAACAAAATATGGCCTAGTAGGGGCAAAAGGTCCCCCACCCTCTCCTAAAGGGGATAGTCATAGCCCTAGACCAAGTATACACATGTAGGTTATCTACAAACCGCTGGGGGGCTTTTGTTCTTGTCTATATACGTGAAGAGTTCATAGAGGACCACACCAAAACTCCACATATCAGAAGCCACGGAAAACTTGTTGTCCGTCAGTGATTCTGGAGCATACCTATAGCATAAGAAGCCGGGGAGGGGGGAAGAGAAGAGATAGGGGACAGGAGGGGGAAAAAAGAGATCTATAAAACAAAAACAATTTGACACAACACATTATACCCTTAACAGCTCAATTCTGTGTCCAGGGGGGCTGTCTACCAGCTCCATCTGGTACGCCGGCTAAGACCCTACCTGCCTGCGCATTGTCTAGCTAGAGTGGTACATGCTCTGGTTATCTCCCGCTTGGACTGCTGCAATGCACTCAACATGGGGCTACCTTTGAAAGTGACTTGGAAGCTACAACTAATCCAGAATGTGGCTGCCAGACTGGTGACTGGGAGAGACTGTCGAGACCATATAACACAGGTCCTGAAAGGTCTACATTGGCTCCCAGTACGTTTCCAAGCACAATTCAAAGTGTTGGTGCTGAGCTTTAAAGCCCTAAACGGCCTCGGCTCTGTATACCCGAAGGAGCATTTCCACCTCTCTTGTTCAGCTCCGAGGGCCTTCTGGCAGTTTCCTCACTGGAAGAAGTGAAGTTACAGGGAACGAGGCAGAGGGCTTTCTCGGTAGTGGCGCCTTCCCTGTGGAATGCCCTCCCATCAGATGTTAAGGAGATAAACAACTATATGACTTTTAGAAGACACATGAAGGTAGCCCTGCTAAGGAAAGTTTTTAATGTTTCATGTTTTACTATGTTTTTATATGTGTTGGAAGCTGCCCAGAGTAGCTGCGGTAGTAATAATAATAATAATAATAATAATAATAATAATAATAATAGGTAGGTAGCCATGTTGGTCTGCCATGGTAGAAACAAATATATTTTTTTTCCTTCCAGTAGCACCTTAAGAGACCAACTAAGTTTGTTATTGATATGAGCTTTTGTGTGCATGCACGCTTCTTCAGATACACTGAAACAGAAGTCACCAGACCCTTATATACAGTGAGAGGGTGGGGAGGGGTATTACTCAGAAGGGTGGTGGGAATGGGTGATTGGCTGATAGGTGTGGTAAACCTGTTAACGACTGTTAATGACTGCAATTGGTCTTACAGGAAAAAGCAAGGGGTGAGATGGCTAATGAAGTAAGAATCCAATGTCTCTATTCAGACCAGGTCTCTCCATGGTTTTAAGTTTGGTAATAAGTTGTACTTCAGCAACTTCTCTTTCCAGTCTATTTCTGAAATTCTTTTGTAATAAGACAGCTACTTTGAGATCTTGTATAGAATGTCCTGGGAGATTGAAGTGTTCTCCTACTGGTTTCTCTGTCTTGTGATTCCTGATGTCAGATTTATGTCCATTTATCCTTTGGTGTAGGGTTTGGCCACACCTATCAGCCAATCACCCATTCCCACCACCCTTCTGAGTAATACCCCTCCCCACCCTCTCACTATATATAAGGGTCTGGTGACTTCTGTTTCAGTGTATCTGAAGAAGTGTGCATGCACACGAAAGCTCATACCAAGAATTATACTCCAGATTGAGTAAAGTTTTAGATGCATCGATTTATTATATTCCAAGGGCCAAATAATTTATGCAGTATTGCATTCCCCCCAAATCATTTGCCTTGTAATCAAGCAGCAGAGAGAAACATACCAAAATATGGGACTCTCTCCTGGTTCCTTGACTTTGTAGTATTCTTTGTCCTGAGGCAAAACTTTTGTCAAGCCAAAGTCTCCAATTTTAACTCTGTTTTCATTCTCCACCAAGATATTCCGTGTTGCTAGATCTCTGTGAACGTATCTTTTTGAGCCCAGATACTCCATACCCTGTGCGTACACAAACAGGGTTATGAAATCAGTGTTCATGGGTTTAATAAATACTGGCGGCCAAAGAGATGATGAGACATGTAATTAACGCCTGGCTGTCAGAATTCCCCCCCCCCCCCGCAAATGCTTATGAACATCCCGCTTATCAACATAATCCTATGCTATTAGGAAACAACAGACAGGGAGGAATAGGCAGCAGCTGTTCCTAAAGTTCACCATACCTCTACCAAACTGTGACCCAAGTACCACTAGATGTCACCATTGTGTCTGCTGCAAAACAATTGTGCAGAATGCTGAATTGACCAGCAGCGTTCTTGACGTTGCTGCATACAGCACTGACATTATAGACACACAGCTATCCTTCTGACCCTGAGAATAACCTCATCCATTTCACTGATGCTTAGTCCTAGAAATTCTAAGTCTTCTCTCTCAGAACCAAACATTTATTTTACGTGTGTGTCTTTACACGATTCTCCTGTTTTCCATCAGCGGTGGTGGTTCCCTGCGAAATTGTTCCATTTCTTTACTCCTCCCACATTCATTTCTGCAAATTTCACCTCGTGCATTGGACGAAACGTGGCCAAGAAATGCTCTGTGGGCCAGCAAAGGCTTGTTTATGTGACGGCTAAGCAGGCGAAATGGGAACTCTGGAGCACAACATGACAACATCTGCAGCATAAATCTGCTGTCACCTCTATGCTGTTTGCTGCCTGGCATGAGTGAGTGGAAGAGAAGAGGCAACAGTTGTGTTTTCGATTATCTCCAAGTTTCCTCCAACTTTATGGTTCTATGAGCCTGCACTGTACTGGGAAGGAGAACTGCAAACAATCTGCCTGAGCGTTTATAGAGTTTGCGGCAAACGGCTCCGGTTCCCACACCACTTGCGCCCACAGCAGAATTTGGTAGAGTTCGAGATACCAGTAAAACGTATTACCTTACATATCTGAGAGGCATAATGCAGGAGTTTCTTATGATCCAACCTGTCTTTGTGCTTCTGGAGATAGTCTCGCAAACTTCCGTGGGGCAAGTACTCCATTATCAATTTCAGATTTCTCCGGCCTTCCCAAACACATGACGAAAGAAGAAGAAAAAAGATTCAAAATTATGCTTTACAGAGCTTCCTTCATATAGCACGTTATAAGCAAAAGGCACAGACCATCTGCAGGATATATGCAGTGGAAGATTCCATTATGGTATTCTTTTGCCAAAAATCAAAATTAGTAAAGCTTGCTGTTTTCCAACTGCGTAGAAAGAAACTCTGAAGATCGTGAAACAGCTAGTTACACAAGGAAGATGTGTTTGATGAGTAGTAAGCAGAGTCACATGCTGCTACTTTAACACGGACAACACTAAAAGATAAAGTTCAAAACAATGACAGCCCAAAATGGGCTATCCTGGCAAATGCATTTCTGGAATGAAACGCAGTGGTGTAGCAAGGGTTGACAGTGCCCGGGGCTGCATGGAGTGAGAGGGAGTGAAATGGAAGGAGTACGCATGCACATTCAACTGCCTAAAAGTGTCCGTGTCACCCAGGAGATTGCAGTCACAGAGATTAAAAAAGAAGAAGAGTTGTTCCATTGTTTGGAGAGGTCACTTCCTGGTTCGCATGGAGAACATGTTTCCAATGGAGCCCAGCCAACGGGAGCTGTATTGAAGCAGCACCCGGTGTTACAATTTTGTGCCCCTAACAATTTTGCGACCGGGCAACTACTGCTGTGCCCCCCCCCCATTATGAGATGTGACCACTATTGTGTCAGTACAATGTGTCTGGCCACATTCGCATCAGATATTTAAAGCCCTATGATATGACTTTAAACCATCATGGGTTCTCCCAAAGGATTCTGGGAGCTGTATCTCGTTAAGGATGCTGCAAGTTCTTAGGAGGCCCCTATTCCCCTTCACAGAGCTACAATTTCCAGAATTCCCTGTGAAGAGGGATTTTGACTGTTAAAACCATACAGGGAAATGCAGCTCAGGAAGGGAGCTGTTGCTGTAACGCTAACAGACAAATGCTGGATTAAAAACTAAGGCTTAAACGAAGAAGGATGCAATGACATTTACTGAAACCACATCTCGTTTAGTTGATGTTTTGGAAATCGTTCCAAGTATATGCTAATAATTGCAGAGACTCTTGACAGTGTGATTGTGGTTGCTCTTTAAAATGTGAACAGGAAAGGTCACACTCTAATTTAAAGAGCGACTGTTCAGACATCTGTACGCACTGATTCACACTAATGGGGAACATCTGATAAGTTACCGTATTTTTCGCCCCATAGGGCACACCGGCCCATAGGGCGCACCTAGTTTTGGAGGGGGGGAGAAATAAAGGGGAAAAAATTATTTCCCCCCCCAGGCGCGGGGCTGGGGCGGGGGAAGCCCAAGCTTCCCCCGACCCCAGCCCCCAGAACAGGCTGCTATCTGCAGGGATGCAGGCAGCTCTCCAAAAGCCGTGGGAGCCCGGTGTGAAGTCGCGCCGGGCTCCCATGGCTTGTGCAGAGCTGCGCGAAGCCCGAAGCCTGGGGCACGCTGAGCTCAGCGCGCCCCAGGCTTCGGGATGCAGGCAGCTCTCTGCAAGCCTAGGGAGCCCGGCGAGAACTCCTGCGGGCTCCCAAGGCTTGTGGATAGCTTCCTGAAGCCTGCATTCGCCCCATAGGACACATACACATTTCCCCTTCATTTTTGGAGGGGAAAAAGTGCGTCCTATAGGGCGAAAAATACGGTATCAAGGGATTGCTAGCTTTTGCTTAACAAATAACATTAGAAAGTGCATGTACCGGCACTGTAGCACACGCCTTTGTACTTCACAATGTTGTCATGTTGCAGAGATTTAAGAATTTCTATTTCTCTTTCGAAGTCTCGCAGGTGTTCTTCCGTGCTGTGCTGAAGCTTTTTAACAGCCACCACTTCCCCTGTGTTGTCCTGTAGTGGGTCATACCGGCACATCTCCACACTGCCAAAATTCCCCTGCAAGGAATATAAATAGAAACATTTATATATCAAGCCTGGGGGGCAGGGGAGGAACCCTGAACTATTGTTTTGACAGCTGATATATTTATCTTTAGGACCCACCCAACTCATCCTATGGTTGTAACCTGCCCTGGGACTTGATGGGCGACAAAATCCCAGAAATAATTGAAAGAAAATACGATGGGTTGTTTCCCCAGTGCCACACAGAACAATTTGTGCCTGCATAACGAGTGATCTAGCTGGTGACACAGCCAGGAATAGGATTCCACTAATGACTCAATAAATGTCCTGTTTTCTCCACCAACTTGGGACTTTCGTAACATTCCAAGTCTAAGACTATTAAGAGTGCACAAAAACATAGTTCTTAAATATTTAAGAATGATGTAAAACTTTATTGTACAAATAATTCCAGTTGCTCTTTCAATAAGCTTAAACCACTCCAAAAAAAATACATATTAAAGGGCAGTCTCTGCTTCTGTTAAAATAGGTAAAGGGTAAAGGGAGCCCTGACCATTAGGTCCAGTCGTGACCGACTCTGGGGTTGTGGCGCTCATCTCGCTTTACTGGCCGAGGGAGCCGGCGTACAGCTTCCGGGTCATGTGGCCAGCATGGCTAAGCCGCTCCTGGCGAACCAGAGCAGCGCACAGAAATGCCGTTTACCTTCCCGCCGGAGCGGGGATTCGAACCGCCGACCTTCTGATCGGCAAGTCCTAGGGTCTGTGGTTTAACCCACGTGTTAAAATAAGCACTTCCAAAAATACTATGCAAAGTATGCGAATTGTTTCAAATTAGCCATGGTTTTCCACTCTATATCTTATTTTTTTCTAACGGTATCGCATATCCTTGCAATAAGACACCCCATCTTCTTACCTTGCCAAGTTGTTGCAAAAATATCAGGTGCCGCTCTTCAAAATAAGTCGGGTCCCTGCCTTCGAAAGCCCCGGAAAACCCAAGAGCTCCAATTCTCATATTTGGTAACATATCACTTTCTTTCAATAGTTCGTAATCTTGAAGAAAACACACACACACACACACACACAAAATAAAATAAAATATTATGTTCAGCTAGGCTCCCCTACAGCATCTGAACAGAAACAAATCATCATCATCAGGCAAATTAACTTGTGCAGCCCTAGAAAATATGAACATGCTATTTTAATTTTCAATCATAAAATACTGTCCTGCGTGGGAAGATAATAGTAAAGGTACCCCTGACCGGACGACTCTGGGGATGTGCGCTCATTTTGCTCTATAGGCCGAGGGAGCCGGCGTTTGTCCGCAGACAGCTTCCGGGTCACGTGGCCAGCATGACTAACCCACTTCTGGTGAAACCAGAGCAGTGCACGGAAATGCCATTTACCTTCCCGCCGGAGCGGTACCTATTTATCTACTTGCACTTTGACGTGCTTTCAAACTGCTAGGTGGGCAGGAGCAGGGACCAAGGAGCAGGGGCTCACCCCGTTACAGGGATTCAAACCGCTGACCTTCTGATCAGCAAGCCCAAGAGGCTCCGTGGTTTAGACCACAGGCCCTCCCACATCCCACAGGAAGATAATAGAAGCAGCCTAATCCCTAGTGCATTTCAAAACTTCCCCCTCATGGTTCATTTGCTCATTAACTCTACAAGCGCAAACGAATTTTGATACAAGAAGAAAAGTTATGTGTGCAACTCAAATATATCTGCAGACAGACATGTTCTATGGCAGTGGTGTGGAATCTCCTGCCTACAGGTCTAATTAACCCCACTAAGTCAGAAATTGGCCCGTCCAATCATTGGTCAACCATGCTCACCTTTCCCAAGCCTCTGATGTCATACAACATGTCAGAGGTGGGGAAGGTCAAGCTGAAAAAAATCAAAGCTGTGCAATGTGCAAAATGACCCTGATTGGTTTAACACAACTTTTAATTATTATTTTTTTAAGTACTGTGGATCTATAGCCTTGCATTTCCCTTCCCCAACACACATAAGTTTAAAATATTGGGTTAAATTGGAGAATATTTATTAATAGGCTTCACTTGCTGTATGGCAATATTAAGAGAGATTTATCCATGAAGTAAAGTGTTTCAGTTAAATAATACATTACATTCATGTAGCTCTTTACAGAGTTCATAGTGTTTTCACATACATCAACTCTATAAAGTGAGCCCAGTGTTGATATTCCCATAGTGCAGATGGGCGCTGAAGCTACAAAAGCGGTGACTTGCTTGACAGGGCTCGTGACAGATTAAGGAGCTGAAGCAGGGATTTCTCGATCCATCGTTCTGCCCAGACACTGAGGTCCAGCTCCGAGGTCCTTCTGGCGGATCCCTCACTGTGAGAAGTGAAGTTACAGGGAACCAGGCAGAGGGCCTTCTTGGTGGTGGCCTGTGGAATGCGTTCCCACCAGATGTCAAGGAAATAAACAACTATCTGACTTTTAGAAGACATTTGAAGGCAACCCTGTTTAGGTTAGTTTTTAATGTTTGATGTTTTATCGTGTTTTTAATATTCTGTTGGGAACTGCCCAGAGTGGACGGGGTATGTATGTATGTATGTATGTATAAATATTATTACTGTATTATTATCATCATCATCATCATCATCATCATCATCATTTCTCGATCCATAGCTCAGGCTCTTAGCCACTAGGCCACATCAGGTCTTATGAACACATTTGGAACAACATCCTTCTCCCCTGCAACAGTTTGCCTATGCCAGTGATGACCAAACTTGGCCCTCCAGCTGTTTTGGGACTACAACTCCCATCATCCCTAGCTAACCAGTGGTCAGGGATGATGGGAACTGTAGTCCCAAAACAGCTGGAGGGCCAAGTTTGGCCATCACTGGCCTATGCAGTAGTTTCTACTCTAACTGCAGATCAGAAAACATATTGCGTCGCCCACCAAAATTTAGTTACCTCTTCTCCATTAACATACCTGGAGCGAACAAACTGTTAAGGTCACGTATAACCGCTCTAAAAGAGGGTCTGAAGTCTGGCTCATAATCCATGCAGTTGTTTATAAGGTTTGCTAGTTCTGTCCAATTAGGAGCAGGAAGTTGATGCCTATCCTCATAAAACTGTAATTTCTAGAATTCAAGAAATGACGCTGATTTAGGACAATTCTGAGTAGCTTTTTTAGGGGAAGAAAAGAGGCACTTTCAACAACAAAGGAGATTCTTTTACATGTCCAAGCAAACATCAAATGCAACACTTCTTTGTCTCCGACACAAACAACTTTGGTTTAAGAGATGGAGAGGTTCCCTCGTACACACAAATCGTGTCCACATGCTGGTTTTCAAACCATACCATAAAATACAGGGTTTCACTATCAGGGGACATGTTGCACCTGCCACATGATGCGTATCCTTTGTGTCACGTGACTTTAAATCACAGCGTGTCTGAATCGCCACCAAGGAAATGTCAGGAAAATGGGAGCATGACAGATTTCACCACAGAGGCCCTAATCTATTTGGGACAAACTCCACACTTACTCTCTGTTTCCCAGAAGAGAAAGAGGAGCAGAAGGAGATTGCCAAAAACTAATTACAGGCTTTATCCAATCATTGCTTCTGGGGAAAGACTATTGCTTACACGTTCCCCTGTAGTTTAAATAAACCTGCCTAGCAGGCTAAGAAATATTTCCATAGCTGTCAAGCGTCCCTTATTTGGCGGGACAGTCCCTTATCCCAGCGCAGTGTCCCGCTGCTGTCCCTTACTGATGATGTCCCTTAAATTTCCCGGGTTTCAAAGGAAGCAGCTCCTCTCCCTCCCTCCCTGCCGGCCAGGGAGGAGGGAGGCTCCAACTGTGTTGCTTGGCTGCTTTGCTCACCCAATAAGAAGTCAAAGAACGACTGGGGGGTGGAGCTTTTTGTGCTGATCAAATCGGCTGCGTTGCCTAGGGACTCGCCTTTGCTCAGCGCTTCCCAGCGGAGAGGTGACGGTGGTTCTCCTTGAGGCTTAAGGCTCCATTTGGCTGCTGGCTGGGCTTTCTGCCTTTGGCTCGGAGGGGCTCAGAAGTTGAACATACCTGTGCCCGGAAAATCCCTTATTTTGGCTGCTGATCCCTTATTTTTGAGACTGCTGGTCCCTTATTTTCAAATCTGTAAGTTGACAGCTATGAATATTTCCTAAACGTCAAACCCGATGAGGGGCAGAATCACATGCGGGAGCTGCATCCAAATACTTTAACGGTGGCTTATGCCCATCACTGCACAGTATGTTCACCAAGACAAAGATGTTCAACTTCACATGGTACTTACTCTTTGAGAATCCAGCAAACTAAGAGGTTTGTCTCCTCCGCTGCATATTTCCCACAGAGTAGTTCCAAAACTCCACTTGTCCGTTGCCAAACTCAGCTGTTTTGGATTTTCGATACATTCAGGAGGAACCCATGGTATTCTCTCAAGGAGAACTAGGCAATCGTGAAAAAACAAGGCAATTTGTTACTAGGATGAATCAGAAAGCATTTGATTTATTTATTTTGGTAGGATGTTTTTATTGCTGCTCAACTATATTAGATAATCTCTGAGGACCTCTGGTGCAAATGTGGTCTATAAATATCTTTAGGGCTTGCAAATGACAACAAACAAGCAAACAAACTTGAAGCTCCATGTCTGCGGCCTTTAAGAAATATTTTAGAAATTCTCACATGTAGACTTAAGTATAGGAGGTATGAGCTAAAGTGTGTAAACACAGAGACAGGTTTTGATTCTCTTGGTTCCTTCAGATAAAAATCCTAATCCCAAGGAATTCAATTTGTAAGGAAATAGAGAAAGGGTATCTCACGTTACTCTTCAGGTGAGGCAAAAATGCTTTAAATCCAACAAATGGATCAGTTTGTGTGGTGTCTTCCAGGTGGACTCATCCTGCTGGCTGGGTCTAATGGGAACTGGAGCTCAGCATCATATAAAATACATTGCACTGGCTACTCCTGAACCAGATTTACCTTTTTCAGAGTGTTAAATGGGGATTCTCAGTGAGTGAAAGACTAACATTAGCTACAACTCTTTAAGAACTGAAACTGATGGGTCAATTCTGCTGGGTTTTCCATTTCCAGCAGTATTTTTGTTAAGTTGTGGGTGAACATATCAGACGACACAGCGATTCTTCAAACAGCTCTTGTTCATTCACAGGCCAGAACAGAACTGAACTGAAGGGTTCAGTCAGCCTGCTTATATAGAGCTCCAGTACAACGTAACTGTAACAATTTTCTAAAACTATCCAATCACTATATGTCACTTTCGATCCCTTGTTTGCATAACTATCTACAGTATCCCCCTGCTGGCCCAGGGTGAGAACTTCAATACATAACAATTTTCATACCAGTTTCAATGGAATATGCATTGCTCATTTTGTGCAACAGGCACGCCCGCTGGCATGGAAATAGTTTTAAGTAGCAAAATGATGCCGGCAACAGAAAAAAACAAAAGCACGCCCCAAGCTTGTGGGAGGTTCATGGCTTACCAAACAAGAACAGCGGTACACAATGAAATGAATTTTAAGTGCAATGAGAGGAGGAGATAATCACTCAATGACATTTTCAAGGTAGCAGGTGAGCTGCTGAAATGGATGAGTCAGAGACTTACTGTCTTTTGGCAAAACTGTAATGCTGATACCAGGATCGCTGAGCTTGATAAAAGGAAGGTTCCCGGATTTCCTATCTTCTTCTCTGATAAGCAAGATGTTTTTTGCACATACGTTCCCATGAACAAGGTTTTTATCTTCCTAATAAAGGCAAACAAGCATTGCTTATTTTTCCTCCTGAGCACAGATCAACCGCCAACTTCCTAACTGCATTTCAAGCTGACACGTTTTTACATAAGTAAACACTTCAAGAAATGGACAGAAGAAGGAACTGAGACGCAGTTTTAAATGGCTAATTTACACAGTACAGTGCCTGGCTTGAATTTAGTGGCAGCAGTCCAGCACCTCATTAAATGCAGTGAAGGGGAGCATGGCAAACTTCACCACAGAGGCCCTAATCTAAACTCCACACTTACTCTCTGTTTCCCAGAAGAGAAAGAAGAGGAGGAGGAGATTACCAAAAACTAATTACAGGCTTTATCCAGTCGTTGCTTCTGGGGAAAGACTATTGCTTACACAAGTCTGCTTTACTCCTGCTTTCCCCTGTGATAGGAATTTTATGGTCTTAGATATATGGTAACATTCATAAGTGTACCAACCAAGCACATACATAGATCAGCACAGGAAGGCCAACCTGGAACCATTTTGATTCCTAAACTGAGCAAATATTTTCTCTGCAAGGTCAAACTGGAAAAGCCTCCCCATTGTCTTTTCCTTCACAAATCCTGTCTTAAGGGTATGTCTGTGTTTGAATAGGGTGTGAGCCTGTGACATGGCCCAGGAATTAAGTATTTATCACTACAAAAGAATGGCCAGGCTCCCCAGGCAATCCAATCAAGTAACCTGCCAGACAGGAGATAAACAAGGACAGGAGAAAAACAATATTCAAATTTCTGTTTTAGACCGCCTTTTCTGTGATGTAGGTGTGATGTATCTGAGGGGTGGTCTTAGGTTACAGCCCTTCTGTGATGTATGTATGATGTTTCTGGGAGTGGTCTTGATCTACAGGGTGGCAATTTCAAAAGTCTTTATAAGACCTTGCACACCATTTTTCTGGGTCCCTCCTCTCTCCTGCAGGTGAGGGGAGCACCCTGTTGCAACAGATCAATAAAGGCCAAGCCTACAGGCTGCTGTTTTGCTCCATGTTATCCTGGTTGGTGTCTTTGTTTTTTGTCCAAGGGAGCACTCGGATTTTTCTGTTAACACCCCCCACAGATAAAGCAGAAGTTTCCTGCATTTATTTAACAGCACAACTCAGATCATAGTCTTATCACACGTAAGACACCAGATTTTTAAAGGAGTGAGCGTGAAAACAAGACGTGTGTGCAAGCTGTCTGGATCCTACAAACAGAAACACCAAGGAATATGTCTAAAAAATCTTCGCCAATATCCACTAGGGGTAGGGGGAGTGAATCCCTGACCTTCAGCATTTTGCTAGCGGGAAATGTAAGATACTTACGAAAAAATGCATTGCCATTGCCAGCTGCTTTGCAACTTCCAGCTTCCACAAGATGTTTATAGAATTTTTATTCTTCTTCAAATAGGTATCCAATGACCCAAATTTCACATATTCCTGTACCAGAATATCTAATTTGAAACACAGATGCAGACAATAATTAATAATAATAATAATAATAATAATAATAAACAACGGAATTTTAAGCCAGCCTTGCTTTCTAGCCACAATTCCTTCCAGCCACATTTGAAAACATCTGTTTCATCCCTGCAGACTGGTGCGTGCTGCAAATTATGGAACTGAGACTCTTTGTTTCCTCAGCAAAATTAATGCTAAGCCATTCTTGGGACTCAGAGATTGTAGAAATGTTTTCTAGTTTACACCCCAATCAGAAATCATTTAAACGTCAACACAACTTTGTTCAGATATACAGAGAATGCAACCACGAGAAAGCAACACCATGAAGTGAAAGGTAAGATTCTGATGTAAAACTTTTAATTACAGTGGTACCCCGCAAGACGAATGCCTCGCTAAACGAAAAACCCGCAAGACGAAAGGGTTTTCCGATTTTTTAGCGGCTTCGCAAGACGAATTTCCCTATGGGCTTGCTTCGCAAGACGAAAGCCCATAGGGAAATCTCCGGGGACAGCGGGGAAGCGCAGTGCGCCTTCCCCTCTGTTCCCGGACCTGTCCTGAAGGCTTGCGGTGGG
>JAXCMG010000032.1:21297209-21350000 GCA_034642415.1 Podarcis siculus
GACCTGGTCTGAAGTCGGTTTCCATAGGAACGCATTAATTGATTTTCAATGCATTCCTATGGGAAACCGTGCATCGCAAGACGAAAAACTCGCAAGAAGAAAAAACTTGCGGAACGAATTAATTTCGTCTTGCGAGGCACCACTGTACTGAGAACTAGAGGTGGCTGAGCTTTTTAAAAATTATTCAAAAGCACAGTGGTTTAACAGGTAACACTTATAATCAAAGGTACTCTGAATTCTCTCTTTCTTGTTCACAGCCAAAGTAACAGCGTATTCTACTCCTCTTTACTAACCTGCACTGCAAAGGTAAGAAAGTATTTCCTGAACTCCTTTGGACTGCAACGAAGAACGTAATAGCCCGTCTGATTGCCAGCTTTCTTCAGTTTATTGATTGCGAAGTCCATGCTATTTTGGAAAAACGAGAGGGAGGGAGAACAAGTGTTAAGAGCAATCATTTAAAAGCTAGCAACCTTTGAGCTATGCAGAACATCTAGAGATTATCATATTTCTATCCCCGGTAAAAGTCTGTGACCATCCACTTACAGCTGTCTACAGGATACAACATCTGGGCACTTCTGGCAAACTCCTTTGGCAGAGCAAAAGGGAAACGGACTTACTATGAATTTCTAAAGGGATGCTAAAGAACAGTCTCCCCTCTGAGTACCCCGTTGCTCAGTCCTTGCTCCTGCCAACCTAGCAGTTCAAAAGCACGTCAAAGTGCAAGTAGATAAATAGGTACCACTCTGGCGGGAAGGTAAACGGTGTTTCCATGCACTGCTCTGGTTCGCCAGAAGAGGCTTTGTCATGCTGGCCACGTGACCCGGAAGCTGTACGCCAGCTCCCTCAGCCAATAAAGCGAGATGAGCGCCGCAACCCCAGGGTCGGCCACGACTGGACCTAATGGTCAGGGCTCCCTTTACTTTTACCTAAGAGCAATCTTCAGATGCTTCCTATAGCTGTATTTCTTCCCAAACCGGGGTGGAGAATAATAATAATAATAAAAGAATGGAAAGGACAGAAAGTAGAGCTCAAAAGAGCTCAAAAAAGACAGTCTGCAACTCTTGCCCAACCTGGAGGTGGGGACAATCCTTTGCCTTCCACTAGCAAGGAGGTGTTTTCTACCCCTCTGGTTAACAGGCTGAGAAATCCCTATGACGGACTTTTAACTGAAGCGCACAGAGACACTTAGCTCTTCAGAACCAGGCAATACTACACAACAGTACAAAAACAACCCTCACAGCCGGAAATATTTCTTTTTCCTCAAGCCTACGGAAAAGTTCACAAGACGAGAACACTTAGCCCAAAAGCAATTTCCTTTGCTAGCAATGTTCTGTGCTCAATTCCAGATATTGATATCTGAATTGCCTTTTCTTCCTCCACAATTTCAAATTCTATTTCTGCCAGATCCTGCAGTGAACCTATTAAGAAGTTCTCTGTCTATGACTGCATATACCATCACCATGGTTATGGCTGGGAGACCTTAAAACTCACTGTTCTCTATTCACTGCATGACACATTCGGAACTGAACTGAGAATGAAAGAAAAAACATCTTAAAACTTTGCATTAGGTGTTGTGGCTGAATAAACACAAATCCATTACAAAAGGAAACACTGAGAGACCTTCCCACATGTTTTTATCAAGGTTTCACAGTATTTCCAGGGGGAGAGAGAGAGATAGGGAAAATATATTATTGTGTATTTAAAAAAACTCAATGGCAGGTACATTTTTTTAAGTGTTCCTGGATGAAGGTGTATACATCCAGCCACTTCCTGCTGTGCCAAAATGAGCACCACGAGCCAAATAAAGCACGTATCCAGCTGCACAACTGCACATACCTAAAAGATTTGGCATTAATTATCCTTGATGAACTAGGCAATTGCCTCCCAAGCAAAGTGGAGAATCTCTTTTCTTTCTGGGTTAAAGGGAAAAAAACCTTTTCAACATCTTATAAAACATGCCACTTACGAAATTGGCCCATGACAGTTGCTCTGAATATTCTCAATGATGGAAGGGGGTGCTACTTCTTTACAGAGGAAATGATGGGCATCTGCAGTTAATCTGTAATATCCATCAATCAATGCCACAAAAGAAAGAGCCTCTCTTAGTGAATGAAATTCAGCTTCCTGCAAAGGCAAGGGAGAGAGATAGTAAGATATTTATTATTTTTCTGATACACTTATAAAACGTAAGACTAATCGCATGCATAGGCTTCTGATGGTTGATCATTTTGTTGAGCTGAACAAACCCACAAACGCTGAAATGAACAACCCATTCATTTCCATGACAAGGATTATGAATGGTTTGGTGAATGCATTAAGCCATGGGTAGGCAACCTAAGGCCTGGGGGCTGGATTTGGCCCAATCGCCTTCTAAATCCGGCCCGCAGATGGTCCGGGAATCAGCATGTTTTTACATGAGTAGAATGTGTGCTTTTATTTAAAATGCATCTCTGGGTTATTAGTGGGGCATAGAATTCGTTCATATTTTATTTTTCAAAATATAGTCTGGCCCTCCACAAGCTCTATCGCGCCGTGTGTGAGAGCAGAAGCGGAGCTCTAGTTACGGACTTTGCGGAGTGCGAACGGCACCCCGGAACGGATCGAGTCCGTAACTAGAGGTACCACTGTATATCATTAGACTATTGTATTTTAATATTCTGTTGGAAGCAGCCCAGAGTGGCTGGGGAAACCCAGCCAGATAGTTGTTGTTGTTGTTGTTACAGTATTATATTGCCCAGGTATTGCCCAGCCCTACAACCTAAGGGGGATTAAAAAACAAACAAACCACACACATTAGATTTTTAGTAAGGTTTGTCTAACAAAGAATGAAGGGGGAGGGAATGTCTTCCACCCATGTTTCAAAATTGTGTAAATGTGCCATCGTGTGGGGAAAGACAGACAACCATGGGTCTCAGGCTAGATAGAACTGAATAGGACTCCACTACCTCCTTATGTGCAGATATTTCAGGAGAATGTTTCTAAGCCGCATGCTCTGCCACAGCCTTTTACCATGGGCAGAAAACAGGGACTGTGCTAAGGGATACAGTGCTCAAATATATGTACGATCTCCATGTGGAATCATTGCCTTCTCTGTGCCGTGAAGGAGACTGGATCGAGCACGTGAGTTTGAGATGCACTCCCAATCTCAGCGGATGGAGGAGCATCCAAGCTATGATTGGTTGCACATGTGTGTATTTACATTGTTCTTCTGTGGTTAATGACTACAGCTAGGAATCTCAAATGAATGGGAGATATATACTCATTGAAGTTTAATTGTTCCCTGTGCAAAAGGGTGTGGCCGCCTCAAAACTGTGTGTTTTTAAGAACACACAGATTGCTTTTGCTACATTCTACGAAAGTCACAGTCTAACTTACTTGCCTAATTGCAGATATGCAGATATGCAAACAAGGCAGGGCATCAAAAGCCAATTTGTTTAGACAAGTAATGCACAGAAATGTAAGGTAATCAAAAGAGAAAGCCACTCTTACCAAATTCTTGCTGTCTTGCTTGTGAATGGTTACAATTCTATTCTCGCCAGAACCTTCCTGGCTTGCTTGCTTAATACTGACATCGATAATGTCGGGAAAATCGCAATAGTTCTGTATTTCCTGCGAAAAGATGTTGCTTTATTAGGAAACGGGTTATTTGTAAGTGTTTTAGACGGGCTTCTAGCCATCAACTGAAACAGAGCAATTGTAACATTATTCTCAATAGCCTGATTCTGAGGTAATAAGAAACATCCTTTCCTGCCAGAAAAACAAGTTTGAGCCTGGTGTTTGCATGTTACTTCTCTACTCCCCTTTCACAATATTTATCAATGGCAGCTGAATTCTTGGTTTTTACATCTTTACCACAAGGTGCAAGCCTCAGAATCAGGCAGACCTTCAAGGGAAGAGTTTCCCAAGGGAAAAATCCCTCTCTATGCACTGATGTTCAGAATAAACTGATGAAAGGCTAACCTTGACAACTGCACAGACTGAAGAAACAGAACAGGATTGGGGTCTTATTTCTAAGAAGGCTACCATCTGTGTGCACAGACACCATTACTCAAGTTTGCTTCTCTCTGTTTAGATAAGAATCATCATACACTTTAAGTGATGCTGCCACCACTAACAAATGAAATTTAAATTACAGAGAAATTAAAATAGCAATGTTCAAGCAGCAAAATCCAAAACACTCAAGAGAAAATCCCCTACAGACCTACAGTCTATAAAGTATCTAGAAAGGAAATATTTTATCAATTGAGTTAATTGTGTACCACCATGCATTAAAAAAAATAATGAACTGTCAATGTATTATCCTCCTAGAACAACACTGGAGAACAAAAAATGGTAATCTTTACTTCTCAGGCACTTCTACTGCTAATCCAAATTATTTCCATGACAGTAAGGGACGTGGGTGGCGCTGTGGGTTAAATAACAGAGCCTAGGGCTTGCTGATCAGAAGGTCGGCGGTTCGAATACCCGCAACAGGGTGAGCTCCCGTTGCTCGGTCCCTGCTCCTGCCCACCTAGCAGTTCGAAAGCATGTCAAAGTGCAAGTAGATAAATAGGTACTACTTCGGCGGGAAGGTAAATGACGTTTCCGTGTGCTGCTCTGGTTCAGCTGTACGCTCTGAGGGAGCTGTACGCTGGCTCCCTCGGCCAGTAAAGCGAGATGAGCGGTGCAACCCCAGAGTCAGCCATGACTGGACCTAATGGTCAGGGGTCCCTTTACCTTTAAGGCTAGTAATCTTAAAAGACTTGGGTGAAATCCCATTCAATGCTAGGCACAAATAAAAACCAATAGGAACTAGAGTCTGCATTGATACTAAGGATTGGGACCCTGCATTGCCCAAGCCACAGAACAGAGCTGGGTGTGCACTAAAAACCCACAGAACCTTAAACCAGCCTCCCACTCCTCCCTCACCATTTATATTCTGCGTACCTTTTCCTGCAAAGTACTTGCCACAATACTTTCAACTGACTGTACAATGCTAATTTCTACTTGGCCAGTAAGCATTCTATTGATGGAACCAAGTAATTCTGCTTCCAGTGGTATTCTCGAAGCTTTCATAGTAAACAAAATACAGAAGTACAGTCATACATTGGAAGTCAAATGGAATCCGTTCCGGAAGTCCGTTTGACTTCCAAAACATTCGGAAACCAAAGCGCGGCTTCTGATTGGCTGCAGGAAGCTCCTGCAGCCAATCGGAAGCCCCGATGGACATTCGACTTCCAAAAATAGTTCACAAACCGCAACAGTCACTTCCAGGTTTGCGGCATTTGGGAGCCAAAGCGTTTGGGAACTAAGCTGTTCGCAAACCAAGGTATGACTGTATGTTATAAGAGATTACCTGTTCTGCCAGTGTCTCGCTATCCTTATGTTTCCCTCTTGAGCATTGAATTCCACCATTTCCAGATATAACAATGGTTGCAAAACTTTCTTCACCCGAAGGCTCTCTGCCGGGTTCCTTCACTTCAAACACTTCTGAATAAAAGGCAGACTGGAGGGTCTCCAAATTTATGAGATATTTCAGTTTCAAGTTTCTGGCGGTTGCTTTGCACTGGCCAAACTGCTGGATGAATCTGCGGAATCTGTATCTTATTCTTTTTCGTGTCAGAATGTGATAATCCTGGATTTTTTCCCTGATGCATTTTGGCAAAAACATCTTGTAGCTGTGAACACAAAGACAACCAAGTGTGTGGCAAAATATCGATGAGTAGCTCAAAGGGGACTGGTGGTATTCTTCTACAGAAGATGCAAGAGCAACTATCAGGTAAGTCCTAAATCCTAAAATCTTTTAACTTATGAGCAAGTAGGACAGAAAACCGGGAGGCGAATTCTGCTGGTGATGTCACGGTTTGCATCCTCAAACTTTCTCTCTGCAACGACCAGAACTAGGAACCACCAGACTGTATAAGAGAGGAATGTCACATCTGGTGAAATGGAGCAGGCCACAACTTGCTCAGATCTGCAAATGCCTTATCCAACTTCAAACTCTTGCTGTGCTGTGAAGTTGACTGGATCACCTTGGGCCAGGCACTTATCTCTCAGCTAATCTTAAAATGGGGAGAGCCATGAACTGGAAACAAGTTCTTTGGAAAAAGGGGTAAGACAACAGGCAATAAAAATAATAATGGTTTGGATCCTCATTTCCATTTCGTGCTTTCCTGCCTCCACCTCCCCTTTTACTCCTCCCTTCCCCATTTGCACAGCTACAGAAGAAGACGTCGCAAAGAAAGTTACCTCATAGAATTGTAGATGCGTAGTGGAGTTTGGTCCTTTTCTTTGGCCATCCTCATCATATCAAGAACAGCCATGCCAAGACATTCTTCTTGTGTTTCATGAGTGACAGGCATCTTCACCCACCCATGGACAAAGTCTTCCCGCCACTGGAGGCAAAAAACGAAGGCACAGAAATTCTGATGAATTTGGCCTACTGCTCTTTTCATTTATTTTCATCGCAGCTTGAGTTGTCTTCAACTCGGAACTTAATTTGAACAAAGAAATCAGCTCAGATCTCAAAGGGGAATCAACACCTTGGTGCTGCTCTCAAGGCTGTTGTATTTTTATTTCACAGGATAATTGCATATAATTATTATTATTATTCCTGTGAAATTATCCATATTTGGATGAAGACATTCATTTCCAGCAGTAAAAACGTGGAGAAGAGCCAAATACATCCATACCCAAATAATACGTTGTCAAAATTTTACCTGAGCAAACAAATAAGACATGACAATGTCATCAAGGACAGGACTCTCGGCACCTCGGGAAACACCGTAACGAAATGCCCGTACATTGCTGTTAGAATACCAGTGTGGGAAATAAAACCTGTTAAGAAGCAAAGGCATATTATCAGTGCTTTTGCAGCCAAGACCACACATGTTAGAAACATGTTTTTAATGAAATTCAGGCCGCTTAAAGGGCAAGGGCTTTGAATACTTTCACACAAGTTCATCATATTGCCACTAAATTCAAATTATATTTTCAAATAGTAAGTTTCCGTATTTATAGGGTAAATACTGCAGCAATTGGGCCAACTGTTTTTTTTTTAAAAAAACACACCCTCAAAGGCTAACAATTCATAGAACCAAAATGTGAGCCCAGGCAAAATTCAGTGCTTCTGAAAGCCAAGCAAGAGCCTGACAAGGCCAGGTTAGTTTCCAGCTTGAAATGAGCCATCTCCACTGGAGTTCGTATTTAGCCAGCAAATAACCAAACATCAAAACTCATTGCCAATTTACTGGTCAAATACCACCACTCATGTCCCCCCCCCCACCTCTTATGTTTCTATCTCACCTTTCTTCCATCATGAAACCCAGAGTGATGTACAACTGCCCACTGAGACACTGACCAGACCCAGAACTACATAGCTTCAGCAAAGCAGTGGCCTTTAGATAGTAGTGAATGGGGCATTAGGGTGCTTCCCTGGCTTCCTTCCAGCCAAGTTGCTCCTGAATACCAGGATGGAGAATGGGAGAGGCAAGGCAGCAGTGGTGCAAACGCATTGGCAGAGGCAATCTGGTGCTCCTGCTGGCGTGTTTGCACCACACTGAGTTCTCTGCTTCCTCCCTCCCCCTCTTTAATCTGGTATGCCTCAGATAGACTAATGTGGTCTGACTCTGAAGGAGGGAGGTCACAAAAGGAGCACAACTCCCTGGCATTGTTTGCAACTGCCTCTGGGACTTACATTCATGCTTTACAACTGCTACTAAATAATTTTGCTAATTTTTTAAGCCTTGTCTTCTAGAGTTTGCAAAGTACTGTGTCAGATCACAGGCAGGCAAATGCAGCTGGTTCTATGAAAGTCTGGATTCCTGGGCACTTGTGGCCTACGCTACTGCGATGAGTAAAATTTGGACCTGCTCATATGTCATAAGCCATGGCTTCCTGTTCGGGGATTCTTGTAGTTCCAGCACATTGTCAGAGCAGGGGAGCACAGAAAGTAGGGCTGGTTTTCAACATTGTGATATATCAGCAGCTAAATATCTCAATCTACGGATATATCGTGATGCCTGAAATGTATCTCGGCTGCTTCTTCCTCCCCACCTTAAGCAGCTGAGATACATCACCCAGCCCAACAGTTGAGTGAGCCCCCATACTACTCTCGCTTGTGTGAGCCAGTGGGGAGAGAGCAGCTTCTTCAAAGGCACACGCAGGGGGAAGACAGAGCCTGAGAAGGTGCTCACCTGCCTGCCTCCACCTTCGCCCAATTGGCCGGGCTGCCTCTTTCCTCCCCATCAGTCGCTCCAGGAGTGACCAACCAGGAGGAAGCGGCAGCCCGCCTGCGGGGGGGGGGGGACTGGACTGGAGGCAGTCAGGAGGGAGGAGCCTGTGTACATTGCAGGTGAGCATCTTCTCAGGCTCCCATCTACCTGCCTGCCTATGCCTTTGCTGTCTCAGGGCAATTTGAGCTGGCAATACATTGCGGATGTATCGAGTCTGAAACCGGTATCATGGTTTGAACGTCATACACTGGTTTCAGACAATTTATCAAAATACAGTGGTACCTCAGGTTACATACGCTTCAGGTTACAGACTCCGCTAACCCAGAAATAGTGCTTCAGGTTAAGAACTTTGCTTCAGGATGAGAACAGAAACCGTGCTCCGGCGGCGCAGCAGCAGGAGGCCCCATTAGCTAAAGTGGGGCTTCAGGTTAAGAACAGTTTCAGGTTAAGTACGGACTTCCAGAACGAATTAAGTACTTAACCCGAGGTACCACTGTATATCTCAGCGATATCGCTTTAGCATACTCAGGAATCAAAAGTTTTGTGTCTGTTTTGTAGTAAATGTATACAGTGGTACCTCGCAAGACGAAAAACTCGCAAGACGAAAGAGTTTTCCGTTTTTTGAGTCGCTTCGCAAGGCGAATTTCCCTATGGGCTTGCTGCGCAAGACGAAAACGTATTGCGAGTTCTTGCGAGTTTGTTTCCTTTTTCTTAAAGCCGCTAAGTTAATAGCGAGTTTGTTTCCTTTTTCTTAATTGCGAGTTTGTTTCCTTTTTCTTAAAGCCGCTTTTTCTTAAAGCCGCTAAGTACTGTTAATAGCCGTGCTTCGCAAGACGAAAAATCCGCAAGACGAAGAAACTCGCAGAACGAATTAATTTCGTCTTGCGAGGCACCACTGTACTTTCTTGTGCATTGCGCAATCTCCATTTTAGGAAGCATGGCTTAGTTGGGAGAGGAGAAGCTCTTTTGAGACAATTGTCAGGCATGGTACATACACTTCTGAACAAAGCCTGTATCTATGTATTTTATGGACTCTGGCAAGCTTCCCGAAGCTCCTACCCTTGACACGATGACATAAAGGAACAGGCGGTTTGGCCTCCCCAGAAACATTATGGCAAAATGGTTTAAAAATCTCCTTTATGTTTGTGATGCAAGGTGCATTGAACCTTAAGATGGGGGCTACTCAATGGGAATTTTTCTAGACTACAGAAGTACACACGCTGATCCGCAGATGTTTTACATTCTGGAAATATATGCAAAATGGTTATATGACTAGAGCAATGGGAATGCCTTGGTTGCTAGGACACAGTTGAAATGCAGCCATTGTTCAGACACAACTGCTTATTTAAACAAAATGCTGCAACCTCATACATGCATACCTGGAAGTAAACACCCACATCAACATGCTTAGAATTGTACAGTAATTGCAATACAATCCATTTATAAGAAGAAGAAGAGAACATTCCACTGAAATTATTTTTTATAAATGGGCCCATCAAATAAATTAAACAGCTCTGGGTTTAAATAAAATAGATAATCAAGTTTACTTCAAGGAGGAGTAAAAGTGGTCATCAAGTGATTCCATCAGCTTTTAGGGGTCTGTCCCTGCCTCCATGTGCATTTGCTGTAACCTCCATAAAACACACATGGAATAAAACTGACTGTAAAATGTATGGACGAAGAGCGCTATTCTTATTACGAACCCCTCTGATAATTAAATGGAAATAAAAAAGTCGTAGGAAATTAATCAATTATTTCAACCTACATTATACAGTGGTACCTTGCAAGACAAATGCCTCGCAAGACAAAAAACTCGCAAGACGAAAGAGTTTTCCGTTTTTTGAGTCGTTCCGCAAGACGAATTTCCCTATGAGCTTGCTTCGCAAGACGAGTTTGTTTCCTTTTTCTTAAAGCCGCTAAGCCGTTAATAGCTGTGCTTCGCAAGACGAAAAATCCGCAAGACGAAGAAACTCGCAGAACAAATTAATTTCGTCTTGCGAGGCACCACTGTATTCCTTTAGTTTAAGAGAAATCTGATTAAACAAAAACCATTTTGATTTAAACAAAAACAAGCTAAGCTATTAACCTTATCCGGTAGAGAACAGTGAGACTGGTTGATCCCTCTACTTGGAAGGTGTGGTTTGGGGGATACCAACATCTGTCTGTCTGATTCATTAGTGCAAACATGTTATGGTACACCGGCAAGATACCTAAGGAAAAGAAAAGACAACGATGTTTTATTTGCAAGATCTTTTTCCTGTGTTGAAAAGGTGTTGCTAAGCAGTGTTGTACTTGTCACGCCTGCAAGGTTTTAATACTTTCTTTTGGATTTTAGGTATGAAGAGGTTGCCATGGGAAAGCTTATGAAAAGAAAACATTCAGATCACACTGAATTTGGTTCAGCTAAAGCAACAGATAACGCCAATACAATAAATAGTTATAACATTGCAGAAAGAGAGCTGAGATAGACCTGTTCATCCCTTAATGTGGTACCCATTCCAAGACATGCTACAGTAAACAGAACATCTGCTTCTGGGATACTTTTAACAGCTCCAACACCCAACTAGAACCATTCTTTGTTTGCTGGTTTTTGTTTCTTTAAGGTATTTTATACCACTATTCGGATGGATCTCACAGAGAGGTTTATAATTTGTTATTTATATCCTGTTTTTCTTTTTCCTTTTTTGATATTTTATTTATTTATTTATACTTTTCAAGTTTATACATTTCACTAGTTTTATACAACTCACTAATTTTACATTCATTTTGACATTTCAAAACTTGACTTCCATCCCCCTCTTTCTGCGGTTCCTTAAATTTGTTTTTAATATCTTCTGCACATCCAAATTAACTTAATTTGCACATTTATTCATCTTCTTTAAATATATATATCCTGTTTTATATCTGTTTTTTCAGTATACAATCCTACCAAGGCAGGATGTTTACAAGAGGCACTAAAATAAGTTCTAAAAAACCACAGCAAACAATAGCAAGCGTTTCCCAAACTTGGGTCTCCAGCTGGTTTTGTTTTTTTACTACCACGCCCATCATCCCTGACCACTGGTCCTGATAGCTAGTGACGATGGGCAGTGCAGTCCAAAAGCAGCTGGAGATCTAAGTTTGGAGAAACCTTGCATACAGCTCTATCAACATCCAGCCCAGTTTACAGTTTTCCTCACCTGGTTACAGTCATGTGCATTGTGGAAAGGAGGTTGTGAGTGCACATGGGAAGAGCAAAGTGTGAACTAGCCCCACGACAAAGCAAGACCAGCAAAATCAGGCAATGGTGCTCAGTGAAGAGAAAGGTTGCTTTTAAGCACCAGTGCTCTGCGGACTGGCTCAGGCAACACGATGAGAGACAACAGAACTTTTGTGTAACTTCTGTCTCCTTGTGTTTTGAAAACTATGGCTCTAGATGGATTAATATATACAAGGTTTAAGACATGCCTAAGAAAAGATACACAACAGAAGATGGGAGAACGTTACCGTGAGAACTCTGCTTGACCTTGTCTGGGACAAGAGCAGCTCTTCTTAGGCTAGAAAGCCCCAAATTTCTACCAAAGCAAAGCAAAACAAAACATTCAACAGCTTCTGTTTGTATGGAACCAGTCTTCACATATTGCAGCAATCACTTGCTAAGCAAAAGGTGACTCATTTGTGAGTCACTTTGGACATCAATTTGGCAGAACAGCATTCAACCATAACTAGAGAGAGATGAAGCTTTAATGAAGCACCTCTCTCGGTGCCAACGGAATGGCAGAATGAGCCAACATTTGTTTGGACTGGTTTGGCAGCTGGTGGTTTCAAACATATGGAAAGTCCCAGCTTTAAACCAATGTGAGACTGGTTAGCTTAACAGCTTTCCATTTGAAACAAAAAGCTTATTTGCCTTCTATAAAAACACCCGAGAACAATGGCCAAGGAACAATTCAGCCTCAACCAGCAATTCATATTTATTATTTGCAGGAATATGTTGAAATTTCATGTTGTAATAAGCAAGCTGGACTCTTTACAAACCTGATGAAGAAATAATGATTCAGGATGAACGTTTGATGTAATTTCCCGTCATTTCTACAAAGCAGCCCACAGCTATTTGTATAGGTAAAGGTAAAGGTACCCCTGCCTGTACGGGCCAGTCTTGACAGACTCTAGGGTTGGTGCGCCCATCTCACTCTATAGGCCGGGGGCCAGCGCTGTCTGGAGACACTTCCGGGTCACGTGGCCAGCGTGACATCGCTGCTCTGGCAAGCCAGAGCCGCACACGGAAACGCCGTTTACCTTCCCGCTAGAAAGCGGTCCCTATTTATCTACTTGCACCCGGGGGTGCTTTCGAACTGCTAGGTTGGCAGGCGCTGGGACCGAGCAACGGGAGCGCACCCCGCCGCGGGGATTCGAACCGCGACCTTTCGATCGGCAAGCCCTAGGCGCTGAGGCTTTAACCCACAGCGCCACCCGCGTCCCTAGCTATTTGTATAGAAGAGTGTAAAATACAGATATTTGGGGCAATGGATTATGTGGGAAAGGCTGGTGTCACACCGGGAATTTTCCATAACCAACACAAAAAGGTGCATTTATCCTTTCCTTATACACCTTTGTTGCACTCCCATGAACTCCAGCCATTCCACGGTCATTTCAAAACATAAGTAGATAATGAATAATCATAAAAACTAATGCACTTCTGAAAGACTAAAAGCACCAGAATGGAAGGGAACTAATGCAATACTCTAAACCTCACTGTTTATCCCAGTCCCTACTCTTCTACCATGGCATACGGGCGGCGCTGTGATCTAAACCATTGAGCCTCTTGGGCTTGCCAATCAGAAGGTTGGTGGTTCGATTCCCCACGATGGGGTGAGCTTCTGTTGCTCTGTCCCAGCTCCTGCCAACCTAGCAGTTTGAAAGCATGCCAATGCAAGTAGATAAATAGGTACTGCTGTGGTGGGAAGGTAAACGGCATTTCCGTGCGCTCTGGTTCCCGTCACGGTGTTTCATTGTGCCAGGACCGATTTAGTCATGTCGGCCACATGACCCAGAGAGCTGTCTGTGGACAAACGCCGGCTCCCTCAGCCTGAAAGCGAGATGAGTGCCGCAACCTCACAGTCACCTTTGACTGGACTTCACCATCCAGGGGTCCTTTATCTTTTTTTTATCTTACTTTTTGGATACTGGGTGACAATCTGGTTTTCAACACTGTGATATATCAGCAGCTAAATGCTGCCATGTACTGATATATAGACCATATATATGGACCATAAAGAAGGCTGAAGGCTGATCGCTGAAGAATTGATGCTTTTGAATTATGGTGCTGGAGGAGACTCTTGAGAGTCCCATGGACTGCAAGAAGATCAAACCTCTCCATTCTTAAGGAAAAGGAGCCCTGAGTGCTCACTGGAAGGACAGATCCAGAAGCTGAGGCTCCAATACTTTGGCCACCTCATGAGAAGAGAAGACTCCCTGGAAAAGACCCTGATGTTGGAAAAGATGGAGGGCACAAGGAGAAGGGGACGACAGAGGACGAGATGGTTGGACAGTGTTACAGAAGTGACCAGCATGAGTTTGACCAAACTGCGGGAGGCAGTGGAAGACAGGAGTGCCTGGCGCGCTCTGGTCCATGAGGTCACGGCTCATGGAAGAGTCGGACACGACTAAACAACTAAACAACAACAACAACTGATATATCACAATGTCTGAAAATGACCAGCCGTACCCCATACAGCTCCTGCACGCATGAGCCAGACAGGTCTGGAGACTTGGCCAGGTCACGAAGTTGAACGAGCCCCCATACCATTCTGGCTCCCATGAGCAGCAGCTATATGGGGACAAGGGCGGGTGGCCTCCTGCTGGCCCCTGAGCCTGCTGGCCCCTCAGAGGAGCAGTTTAAACAAGCTGGCCCCCACTTCAGTTTGCAGGAGGTGGACGGGGCTTGATCAGCTGAGAAACGGGCTTTTATAAACTGTCCTTCTCACAGCTGATCAAGGCAACTTGAGCTGGCCCTATATCTTGGCTTCCTGGCCACCAGCTGTGGGCCGGCTCAAAAAGTTTGAACATCATACTGGTTTCAGACAATTAATCGTAATATCGCCCAGCTCTACTCTGCAGTGCCTCCTAAAACAACTCAGCCTTTTTTTTTTTTTTTTTTTAAGGTCTACCGTTATGCAGGCTGGAAGGGCATTGTTCATTAAACTGCATCATCATCTGCTAAATACTCTACCTAATCTCGATTAAAACTAGTTTTCCTTGCATAAGAAGGTGAGCGATAGGGAGCACGGCACTCTTACTTTGCAGAGATTTCAAGAGGAACCAAATGTGTCTGTAACTTGAGCTTTCTGTGAACAAGAACAAAAACCACTTTTTTTAAAAAAAGAGCACGGGGTTAGGCGATTTACCATTTTGGCAGCAGGTGTTAACCCAGATAGAAAGGTTAGCGATAGAAAAGCAAGATTTTCCAGCTCTGGCAATTACTGTGGAAAACTGTAAGTGAAACTTTCTGGCTGTGGGAAAAGATGGCAAGAATGCTAGAGGTCACAGACACATCTTAATCCCCTGTCTGACTCGGCTGTCATCCCAGATGGATAATCTTAGCACCAGAATGCATTTCTGCTCTGCGGACTGATAGTCAAATCTAAACCCTTCTGCAAAAGTGCAGTACAGATTTTGGGCTGGTTGTTTACACACACACACACTGCATACTGTTGAAAACTGGGTGTTATTAGTATTGCAAGCATTTTTTAAAATAATCGTTTTTATTAAATCTTCCAAATGATTACGTAACTCCAATCATGTGTATCATTTTTTTGGTTGCACATTTTCTTCTTGACTTCCTGTCCCTCCTTTCCCTGATGTTTTCCCCTCTTAGTAGCTGCATTAAAACACATCTACAGTCATACCTTGGTTCTCAAATGGAATTCGTTCGGGAAGTTTGTTTGCATTCAATCAGAAGCTGTGGAAGCCTCGTCGGATGTTCGGCTTCCAAAAAATGTTCGCAACCTGGAACACTCACTGCCAGGTTTGCGGCGTTCAGGAGCCAAAACGTTTGAGTCGCAAGGCATTCGAGAACCAAGGTATGACTGTATATATGTATTTCCTAAGCTTCCATTCTTTACATCCTTCTGTTGCTCCTATCTTAAATCCTGCACATGATTTCACATAAGAATGATAGTACGACAGGATATAAGAATGATAGTTTGATAGGCATTTCAATCATTTTGTAGCAAGGCTTCTGTGCCATTGCATGACAAGCAGAAAGGAAATGAGTGTGGCTTTCCTCACTAGGAAGGAAAATACTGAATTTACAGTTCCATCCACAAATACTTCTTTCCAATATTGCTGTCATTTCACAGGCTGGGTTGTTACTTACAGTAGCTTAACAAGTTCTAAATAAATTTCAGTACAGTGGTGATGCTGCTCTTGTCACAGAGCCAAAACATAGGGGAAGATAGATTAATCATATTTATTATTACACTGATGAAGGCTTTCCAGGCTTTCCAGAGAGACTACTAGGGCTGGGCAATATACCAATATATTCTCCCAAACCAGTTTGAATAATAATTTTATTATTTATACCTCGCCCATCTGGCTGGGTTTCCCCAGCCACTCTTGAAGTCCATATTGCAATATCGGCTTCATAATTTCTGACCTGCCAATATATCGTGAATCATGGTGTGTGTGTGTGTGTGTGTGTGTGTGTGTGTGTGTCCTATGCAAAAATCACAATGTGAGAAAAAACTGTGAAGCCAGCCAAGGCTTCCTGATTCCTGCAGCCCCTGTTAACTCTCCCAGCTCAGTTCTCCCCTGCCTCTTGCAAGGGACAGCGAATCACCAGAGCAGGCCCTGGCAAAAATCACAATGGGGGAAAAAACCGTGAAACCAGCTAACAGTTCCACATAAAGGTAAAGGGACCCCTGACCATTAGGTCCAGTCGTGGCCAACTCTGGGATTGCGGCGCTCATCTCGCTTTACTGGCCAAGGGAGCCGGCGTACAGCTTCCGGGTCATGTGGCCAGCATGACTAAGCCGCTTCTGGCGAACCAGAGCAGCGCCCGGAAACGCCGTTTACCTTTCCGCCGGAGCGGTACCTATTTATCTACTTGCACTTTGACGTGCTTTCGGACTGCTAGGTTGGCATGAGCAGGGACTGAGCAACAGGAGCTCACTCCATCGTGGGGATTCGAACCGCTGACCTTCTGATCAGCAAGTCCTAGGATCTGTGGTTTAACCCACAGCGCCACCCGCGTCCCTGATAATGCTTCCACATAGCTCCATCCTTATTTCAGACATTGTGATCTACTGGTATATTGCAATGTTTAGCTGATGGTATATCATGATGTTGAAAACCAAATATCACCAAGCCCCACGTGTTCACCTCTTCCATCCTTATTTCAGACATCATGAAATATTGATCTATATTGCAATGTTTAGCGATATATAGCAACATTGAAAACCAAATATCGCCCAGCCCTAAAGACTGCTGCTTATTGGGCCTCAGTCACTCCCCTGCCTCCAATAGTATTGTTTTTCTTGTTGTTGTTAGGATTCCTACTGCATTTATATCTCACCTTTCCCCAAAGGAGCTTAAGGTGACAAACATGGTTCTCCTCCAATTCAATTTTATCCTCACAACAACCCTGTGAGCCAGGTTAAGCTGAGAGACTGCGACTGGTCCAAGATCACTCAAGATGCTTTATGGTTGAGTAGGGATTTGAACCCTGGTCATCCCGGTCCATCACTCTTAACCACTAAACAACACTGGCATATTCTTTTTATGCTATCCATTCAGTTCAGCTAGGGAGAACATTTGCTGCTTAGGTAGCTGAATAATTTAAGTTGCTTTCAGTTGTACATTTATGTAACTGAACTAATTTATTTCCAGTGCTGCCTATGTATGCAAGTGTAATAAACAGCTTTAGACCAGGACTGAAAAAAGCTTCTACTTTGGTTGAGAGGTCCTGGGCATATTTATCTTGGGGATATTTAACTTGCAAGTGGTTCTTTTTAGCAGTTGGAATGCTCTAGTTGAGCTCAACGGAGGGGACAGCAGTGCAGAACCCGTACTTTATGTACAGAGACAGACAAAAGCCTCCTTGTATTTCAAGCCAACATGTCGGTACGCTGAAGAGCGTTTCAGATCCTTGCTTGTGCCTGTGCGAAATTTCACGGCTAGCGAGGGCAGTAAACTGAGATCGGGTTTGTCCCTGTTTGCAAAATAATGAGGGCTTTAGAATTTATCTCCTAAGTAACCATGTAATGGACTTGTGCCTCCTTCTGTGCTTAATAGTTCGACATAAATCATGGTAGATCTGCTATCCTCATGTGTTGGCATCTTAGCCGCTGGAGAACAGTTCCTGTAACACCCATTAAAGGTCAATCAATCAATCATTCTCAAACCTTTATTGGCATGTAGACAACATTCCCAAAGGTTCAGTACAATAAAACTAATCATCTAACAATTACAACACTGTTGTATAACATTCATGGATCCTCACTGCTTGTAGCAGAAACCTGGCTACTATCGCCATCCTATGCCCGTCCTGGGTCAACATTAGGAAGGCTACTTTACATTCATCTAAATGCTACTCCCTGCTAATAACCAACTGATTAATGAACTTAAGATGGAATTCTCTGATACGAGGGGCAGTGCAAAAGAACATGCACGACGGATTCTATACAACTCTGTCCACAGGGACATGATCTCTCTGCAAGCGGTATTTTCTGGAATCTCCCCTGTAGTAGAAGTAAGTCGCCATTGGCAGTCAACACTACAGCATCCCCAAATCTGCACAGACACTATCCTGATTTGGCTACTAATTTATTGAAATTCATTGTCTAACCATCTGCGTTTAATTGTCTCAAAAGTGTTTGATAAGGCTGCCCTAGCCCTAGATTTATATGCTGAAGGCCACCCTGAGAGAAGGGAGAGGGGACTGGAATTCTGAATGCAGAATTATTCAGCAGAAGCAGAACCTCTGGACCAAGGAAGGGAGAAAATGAAAAGCCACATGTGCATATGCTAGCCTACTGTCTAAACAACACACTCCTGAAGAGCCACCTCCTCTCGAACACAAGATAAAGGCTAGGACTGCAAGGAAGAACGAAGACTTAAATAAATAAGTATTCCATCGCTCTAATGAATGGAAACGCAGAAAGGGACCGAGCCACATAAGATGCAAAGCAAAGCTTAATCCAACAGTGCCAGACAAACACCTCACATGGAGAGCCATAGTCCAATGGATGGTTCTATACCACACCCCAGAAATGGTGAAACACTTAGCACAGAAAGAGAAGTGGACAAATAAAATCCTTCACAGAAGCACTGACAGAACAACAGAGTCGTAAGTTCATACTTGGAGGTACTAAGAAAATAAAGTCAGTAATAGCAAGGAATAGATAAGGAAACTCTTTGCAAGCATGAATATTCATAGACCAGGGGCATGACCAAAGGCCAAACAAAGCTTCCTTAACCATGGTTTGCCATGTGCTCCATAACCTGCTTAAGACCACTCATTGATCTAAAGGAAAAAGATCATCTATCGGATGCTATGAATTCAGATTATAAACAGAACTGCACAACTTTTTTTTTTTTTTGCAGTGCTCACATTCCTTGTCTTCCAAAACTCAAAAAGTAGACATTGTTTTGAATCAGTGTAACTTGGTGGGTTAAATCCAACCTTCATGAAAAGTAAAGTATAGATTGGAGATGGTGAAAAAGAAGGAATAAAGTGTTCCATAGTACGTTCTCCTGACACATCTTTTGACTCTAAGATGGAACTTTGATTTCCCCTAGGTTACATAAAGGCTCTATAAGGGCATCTGAAGGTATCTGGGGTGGGCAGAAAAGACATGCTGTCCAATATGCATATTTTAAAGACACAATCTGATCTTGGCAACCTTAAATCATTTCCTGTGACACCTTTCCCATTCTCCAGGATGACAGAACTTCTGAGACTACACCAGAAAGCTCCCCTACTACCCCAGGATACAACGCATATGTCCTTGCAATTACCTTCCTAGTAATTTTTTAAAATTGAGCACTTCGGCTTAAGCACTAAGTACAGTATTTACTTCAATAACAGAAATACTTGGTAAAGATAAAAAAAAAGGAACAGCCCATGCAGGAGTTGTCACCAGAAAGTATACACCAGCAGATAATGTTATGTTATTAATCAAATTCCAACAGTTAGCAATGGACAATCTTAGATGACACTAGCAGCTTAAAAATATGGAACCAAACTATTCTCTAATTCCACAAAACAGACTGATTTATTTTAATGACACTAAGATTTCTGTTACACTGAACAGTTTTCCTTCCCAAGAAAAATGTGCAGCCTCTGGGCATGGATGCAAATTCTTAATCGGGTGTTTGAAATCCTAAAATTGCCAGAGGAGCGAGAAGGACCGGTGACTGTCACCTACACCATCAAGATTTCATCCAGGCTTTGGGTCTCTTTTGAAAGCACCTTTTTTCCATTTAGTTCAGCAAGAGCTTCCTTCGTCTAGTCAAAGAATATCAGGGGCAGCTTGAGTGAAGAGGAACCTACGGTTTCAAAAGACAACCGCAGCTTCCGAGACGAACAGGAAGGTGTGAGCACCAGCCGCAGGTTCCGTTCTTTTTCTCACACCAACAAAAGCCTTGTTTAGGTGAAATGTTAAACTATGGTTGAGCATTATGTGAACGTGCCAGCATTATGTGAAGTATGCTCCCCCTCTGGTCAGAAGGAGACCATATTAACTAACTTCAGGTTTGAGTTACATCCAAACCTGGACAACCCAGTTAGTCTTAACTATGCTTTTTTCAAGCTATGTTTCATGAAGCTGGCTTGTTTCAATAGTAGTTAAGAGTGAGTACAGTTTAGTGTTCTGGCAATTCTAAACAACAGTTAATGGGGGGAAGCAGAGAGGGGACCCCAAGACTCATTCGCATGACACTAAACCATGGGTGAACCTCCAGGCTGTGGGTCAAACTTGGGAATGTCAGATGTGGGTAAGGGTGGGGCTGCAAAAGAATAATCTGGAACTTAAACGACCGTTCCTGTGCTGGAGCAAGCACACTCCCATCAAACCACTTCTCCCTCCCAGAACTGCTCTCTGAAGCCTCAGCTGTCAAGGCTTCGAGGTGCAGTACACAGCTGTTCCAACAGCCCCTGGGACACTCCTTCAAACATTTGATTGCAAAGCACTGAAGGAACATTGCTGGGGCTGTCTGAGCCACAAAGCGCCATTCTGATCTGTGTTTTCTTGCCAAATCCCAGAAAAATGAGGCCAAAACGGTTCTGTCAGTCAGAAAACGGGGTGTGTGATCTTACCACAGGCTTTACAAGCAGCGACACAGATCTCTTCTGCAACGTACTCTCCTGCTGGAAACTGTAGATAATCGCCGTCCATCTTTCCTTGGGAATGATACAAGTAAACTCGAAGCAGAGGCTCTGTGTGCGTGGAAACAGCCACATTCCCAAGGACGCCACCATTCTGGTGAAGAGTAGACGAGGCCGGGCCTTCCATTTCTGTCACCGTAAGGCAAGCCATCATGACATTTTAAGGTTCACAGCTTTGGCCTGAAAGAAATCCACAAAGAAAAAAATGTCAGTTAGATTTGTAAAGAAGGTATAGAGTACGTTGCATTGATTTGGAATGACAGTGAAGATTTGGGGGTTCTCCCCCCCCAGCCTTTCTCTACAACAAGCTCCAAAACCCCCCCCCCCCCCGGAAGTTTCATCCTCACAACAAGCCTGTGAGGTAGGTTAGGAGGAGAAATGGGGACTAGCACAAGGCTTTCTGCCCCCCAGTTGAGCAGCATGCTGGGGCCAGCTGTATTGGCCACAGCCCACAAGGCGCTGGGACGAAAGCAGCTCAGCTCCCACAATGACAGCTGTGGCAGTTTCACCCTGAATCTCGCCAGCTGGGGCCAATGCAGCTTTTCTCAACATCGCGGTATATTGCCAAACCGTGATGTTTGGCTGGCGATACACTGCAATGTTGAAAACCTGACATCACCCACTTGTTTTTGAAAATTCAAGAATTCTACAAGCAAACCAAGAGCACCGTTGAAGGCGTTGCTTAATACCATCCATTCAAATCCTGAAGTGGCTTTCTGAAACCACTTAGTGGAAACAGTGCCTTCTTTTAGAAACTGCTCTAGAACTCTCATCCCACAATGCTGTGGAAGCAACTTCTGAAAGCGATGGTGGAGAAATGGTAAAACAAACCAAGGCAGACCACTGCTGTTTGTTGAGGAGGTGCAGGCTCTGGTCGTGCCAACTTGCGGAAAGTTAAGGGAATTCTTATTCTCCACTTCCTGAACAAGCTCGTTCTACTTAACAAAATTTCCAGATTCAGAAGTTTCATTTCTGCATTCAAAAGGTAGCCCAGACAAAAATAGCACCCAGGTTTAGATCCTCTTTGGCTTAACTTCCTCAAATTAGACAACTCTATTGCAAAAAACAAACACACACATACCCCGAAAAAACCCAAAAGAACTTTTACAAAACCATTGAAATGTGTTTCTGTATTCTTTATTACTTCCTACCATACTAAGCTATGCTTTCTGTTGTTTTCTTTTTTCTAATTATTTTTATTCAATTTCCAATATAAAATTTAAACATACATTTTCAATATTATCACAAATACAAATTTTGACTTCCTTCGACTCATCCGCAAATCTTCCGTTATCAAATCTTCTATCCGCAATTCTAAATTTAACATTGCCTTTTGTTTTAAATAAACTTACTCCCTTGCTCCCTTTTATACAGTTGTTTTACAGCTTTATGTTGTTTTCAAAGCTGGCAAAATCCTGATTATTTAGTTGTCCACATCATCATCATCATCTTCACTGTTATTTAATCCTGGGACCAAGGAAACATTTCCCCTTTGATATCAGCTTTTTTTATTTCCCTCAGAAAGCACAGAGAAATGATTTGTAGTTTCCCCCCAGAAAACTTCCAAATTCATCTTTCAACAAGAATCTTAATCCTCAAGACGTTAGTTGCGCAAATGTAAAAAAAAGAAAAAGAAAAACCCGCAAAAAAACGGTTAAAAGCAGATCCTCAGGAAAAGGACATTCCGTTAAAGGACTATAACTTGATAAGTGGGTTAAACTAAGATTGCAATGGTGCTCTAGCATTATCTTACGTTTTTGTAATTCTTTTGGAGAGTCTATATACCATCCCAAAGGTCAACTCATTTCCCTGACTGTTCTTTCTTGAAATCTGGAGATATTTTGTATGTCTAATGGGATAAATCTGTAGGATTCAAAATAAGTGAAACTATCAAAGGGAAATTTAATCTAAATAATTCGGGTAGGGGTTTCTGGCAGGCTCACTTTGTCATTTTAACAAAGACCTCCTTCCTTATAAACTACAGAAGCAAGTAGGAAAGGATTAGTCTCTTGCTTTTGTGTTCTTTAAAAAAGTAAATAAGCCACGTTAAAAACCAATGTACATCCTTCATTAACTGATATAATACTTATGTATTGTACTCAAGACTTCCCTTCAACCAGTATTTGAGTTCTCAAAAGAATGGTTATGCAACTAAACTACATCTGAATAGTCAGATACTGAGCAATTTGCCAAAGTTTGAGGCATTTGCAATGTAAACTTCGGGAGTTCTATGAAGGTGTGAAATAGAGTAGCATCTTGGTGCTTATAACAGCATGATGATTTAGTGAGCTCACTACAATATTGCCTAAACTATATTTAACGGGGAGGGGGGGTGTTAGTTCAGTATTTAAGCGGCAGAAACACTGCAAGCATGGAGGTGGGGGCAGAACAACATTCACCAATGTTCCCAAGCATCTCATACTGCCTCAGAATATGGTTCCATTCAGCTATCAGAACCGATGGCAGCGCTTACATAGGCAGAGCAGGGACTGAGTTTTGTGTGCGAAGAAGAAGAAGAAGAAGAAGAAGAAGAAGAAGAAGAAGAAGACTGCCACAAGAAACTAAATAAAAACCAGAGTTATCCTATTGTAGGACAAGACCTGCCAATTAAAGTAAATAACTTATTTATGTATGCTACAACAGCGGCAAGAGTCTTGTTAGCACAACGATGGAAGAACGAGGAAATCCCACCGAAAGAACTGTGGCAAGAAAAATTGATGAGCTGTGCGGAATTGGCCAAACTGACATATAAGCTGCGTGAAAAGGACAACGGTAACTTCAAGGAAGAATGGAAACTTTTTTACAAACTATCTAAAACGACAACAAAATGAGTTGGACTCTGTGGCAGGTTTTGAATAAACATTCACAAATGTATTAGCTGAACATATGATAGATAAAGTAAGGATACGTACAATTTTACAGCATGCAGAAAACAATATATGTAAAGAAATCAGGGAGGGGAGTTGAGGGAAGTCCTTGGTGAGGGGGAGAGGGAGGGTTGAGGGGGGAAAGGGGAAAAAAATAATGTAATTGATTAAGAGGACTGACAAATTGTTATGTGAAAATTGGTTAATAAAAATATTTTAAAACGAAACAAAACCAGAGTTATCCTTAAAAAGAACTACTACTTCAGACATAGTCAAAATATCCCTTCCCCTACCTTTCCTGTAAATGGTGGTGAAAATAAATTGCCCAAAGAACTGAAGATTTTTTTTTATTTTTTAACTTCACGGGTCAGTAAATTATTGCATATTTTGTTACTGGCATATTGTCAAATCATAATGAGAAAATATCGTTTCACCACCATGAAGAACCTATGTTCTTGAACACTAAGTTGAAAAACACAAGACTTTTTCATGTTAGTTTATTTTGCCCTGAGTGGCCCGAAGTGTTTCCCGCAGCTACGTATCTGAAAAAGGCAGATAGTCCGTAAAACAGATATAAGACAACTTGCAGAACGAAGATCGCTTTTATCTCTACCAATGCAGCTTGACAGAAAATGGAAAACCGCAAACACAAGCCAGGGCTCTGAAAGTAAACAGCATGTGAAAAAGGAAGAAGAAAAAAAGGAGGAGGAGGCAGCAGCGAAGAGGGAGCATTCATTGCTAGTGTAATCACTTGGTTTCTTATAAGGGTAAGAACACAGTCTGCATTTCACTGAATCAACAGAATGTTAGCAAGCAAGATTTTACTCTTCCTCCTATTACAACTGAACTGAAAAGAAACTGTTAATGCAAAACTATTCCATTCTCCAAGACCAATTTCAAGTTTATAATATTGTATTTACACTTAACATTTTGATTTGAAAGAAGAGTATCCATTCCAAAATGTATACCGTATTTTGAAATTTTGCCGGCAGAATCGTCTTTTCAAATCTCCACACAGAAAGGGTGAATTTAAAACTGATGCAAATTAAATATCGGAGTGCAATCTTATCCTTGAGTCTGCATCAGCCGAAGAGTTCTAGGTTCTCGGCAGAAGCCCGGCGGCGGAACACAATATATTCTACCAGCAGATCAGAAGTCTCCAACGTGCTGTAGGGATACACCTTCAACACAGCTGCTCTGCCAGAGAAAATACAGAGGCAGAGCAGCCAAAATAGGGACAGAGACACTAGCAGAGCACAAATTCTATGCCACGTCAATTCGCAACACAACCATGTTCTGCCAGGACACTGGCGAGGTTATGCGGACGGTACACAGCCATGACCTTTCCTTGCCCAGACTGTACGATTTGTATATACAAAAAACTTGTACACGTGATCTGAGCATACGATTTCAAGGGTAGGGTTGTGGCCTTCTGGTTTTCAAAAGGCAGCGAGTATTACTGCTGCAGTCATCCCAGAAGTCATAAAAGACCTTTCAGGGGGAGTTTTGATATATTAGCTCACAAAGACTTTGGCCAGCTATGCAAAAGTAGTCCAGCCATCTTTGCATCCAAACCAAACAAGCTGTTATTTGCTCATTTATCTTCAGATTATGAATTCGCCTGGAGTTTATTTTGGTAAAGTAAATACACAGTGTCAGAATGCAGTCACTGTTTGTTCTTGGTTTTTCTAGTAAACAAACAAAGCTGAGAACAGGTCACTGAGCAGAAAAGTTAATGATTTGGGGGTGTCTTTTTCGGGAAGGTTTAAAGTACATTTATAAACTTGCATAGTGCTAAAGTGCTTCATTTAAGCTGCAAACCTAACAATGTCTTGCAGGCCAGGTGAAGCCTATGGAGAAAAAGATAAGATTGCACACAATCTGTTATAGCGGAACAAAATAACAAATAAAGCTCTGCCCATAATCATAAAAAAGCAATTTTAACAAAATACACCGTAAGACAGCTCATTCTGCTTAGTGTTTCTACAATGCCCTTCTTTTCTCTCTTCTCAAACATACATTGCATTTGTGATCAAATTGCGCTATTGAAAGGCATGGATGTTGCAAGTCAATATCACCAGTAATAGCCTTATCCTAGGAGGCAGGTTAACATATCACCTTGAGCTTATTAGACTCTACAGTACAGGTGGGAAAACTTTGGCTTGCAAGTCAAACTGGCAGGGATTCAAATATTGCCTGCAAGGCTGCATTCCCCAAACCATGCTTACCTGCCCCACACCTTTCAGCATATGTGATGCATCTGGTACTGGGCAGGTACAGATGCAGTTGTCAATGCACAATTGGAAGCCTTAAAGTAGATTCCTAACTGTGCATCGGCAAAGGCAACAGGCATTGGCCCTAGCAGATGGATTGGCGGTGCAAAAATGTTCCCCATGGGAACTCTTGGCAACCTCTTAAGTCCTGACTTCTGGTCCAGATCTACTTGTAAAATCTGCCCCCACTGACTAGGGTCTGATAAGGATCCAGCCCACATAGGCAAAATGTTCTCCTGCTCTAAGCAGTGTTCGAAATTAGCCAGGCACCAAGCGCGTTTTGCACCTATTAGCCACTTGAGACCAAGTGAAGATGCCTGGGCTTATATTTTATCTACACAATCCAAATGAATTTCGGGAACCAAAATGCTTTTTCTAGGCAGGAGCAGTGAATGACATTATAATTCATTGCTGTAGCTTGACTTCACTTACACCACCCCACTGCCCTGCTCACAGTTGTGAAAAATATCCCCACGTTATGAGTGGTCCGTGTCACCATTACAAAAAAGAGGTCGGAATAGGCCAGTATATACCATATTTTTCGCTCTATAAGACGCACCAGACCATAAGACGCACCTAGTTTTTGGAGGAGGAAAACAAGAAAAAAATATTCTGAATCTCAGAAGCCAGAACAGCAAGAGGGATTGCTGCGCAGCGAAAGCAGCAATCCCTCTTGCTGTTTTGGCTTCTGTGATAGCTGCGCAGCCTGCATTCGCTCCATAGGACGCACACACATTTCCCCTTACTTTTTAGGAGGGAAAAAGTGAGTCTTATAGAGCAAAAAATACGGTATGTGGACTGTCCCTGCTTCAAGTGACTTTTCTTCTTGAAGTTCTCAAAGCTCTTAAACTAGCTCAAGGTTGTCCTCTGAACTAACCATATGTTTAGCTGAGAATTAATCCCAGTCAGTCAATCATTTAAGACACTGGAGCCATCTTGCCCCAAAATGGCAACTAGAAATTCCGTTTTGGTGACTGAAACCTTGGTTTTAAGGAGCCATTTGCCACCTAGCTTACATATCTGAGTTTCTTACGCTGGCTCTAAGGCTTTGAGGAAGAGAAGCATAAAACCAACCAAAGAGCAAGAGTTATGGTGTTACATGCAAATGTATACAAGTCTTGCCGACCATTTTCCCCCCAGTTAAAAAGCGGTGTCAGGAGATTAAAGGTGCAACACAAACTTGGAGTTGGGACCTGTGTCTCTGCATTTGCTGGTTCAAGCTGGAATAGAATTGGGAGAAGAAAAATGGACCATGGAGAACAGATCAAGTGGCCAGTCTGCCAACAGCAATCCTGTGCTCAAATCTGCACCCTTCTTGAAGCTGCTTTTATTGAGAAAAAACATCTAAGAGTGACCAAACTTTGGTCACTCTTAGATGTTCAATCACAACAGACTGTTTATTTTGCAGCTTCAGATCAACTCCTACTTTAAAACACTACGGCCGAAAAGCAGCAAACGGACTCAAAAGCCGTAAAATAATCCCCAGCAAAACTTGCCTCGTTATCACCACCAGATGCTTGAGATGCTTCCAGCACAATGTCAATCACACCATCCATTTCGGAAGATTTCCTATACATTCCTATTATCAGGGGTCTGCCGGGACTTGTGGCTATAAGAAGCCTCAATTCAGTGTCTTTCTAAGGTGCTGAACCAAAGCTAAAGATGAGGTGGAGGGAGAACTGAGGGAAGACTGGAAAAATGAGAAACTAAAATTGAAACCAAAAATGGCTGAGCTCTGCTCTCTGAGCCTTGGGATGGTGGATTTCCTCCCCTGCCCTGCTTGCTCTCTCATACACCCCCAAAATCTCTCACTACCCTTTCTCCTAACTTCCTCTTTCCGCCTGCATCTGTGCAAAAAAAAAAAACAACCCTTTTGCATTGTTCCCATACTTAGCATCATGCTTCACTCTTGGGGCCCAGTTCCCACCAACATTAACCTGCGTCTTGGGCCAAACCATTTCAGGGTGCACAGCATGAATCACACCCAAATAAGTAAAAATCCATTCTGCTCATGCACAGGCAGCACTGGAAACAATCCTGAATCGCCTCGAATAAATATTTTGGAAGTTGAGAACACATCTTAAATTACACCGGTATTCCATGAACATTGTCCAATTCTGTCTAAATATATTAAACCCCTGTCTTCCTTCTTTCACCCTGAAATAAGTCTGTAAGCTTTGCCATGGTTGTGTGTTCAGACATTTATGTTTCCCATTCTGTTATGAGTGGGTTGAAGACTTATCAAGGTTTTGCCTAACACCTTACAGCAACGATTATATAGGACAGGCACGTCCAACTTCCAAGAGACTGCGATCTACTCCCACTATAAAAAAAACTGGCAGTGATCTACCCAGTGAACTGGCAGTGATCTAGATCGTGATTGACCAGTTGGACATCCCTGATATAGGATATTAGTTCTGTTTGTTGCTAAGGTGCTTTTTGATACTGGCTAATCAGAATAAAACAGGACCTGGAGCGAATTGTTTTTCTCTCTATTCTGTTCCTTGTTCGAGACCAAAATTAATTTGCTTTGTTACACGGCCAGTATATTTGGACATACTTTCCAGGACTCAAACCACATCGACAATATTTAACATCTTAAGTTTACATTTACTGTATGAAGCATTTCCAGAGCCGTACACCATTTGGCCATCATACTTTATCCGTGAGAGGAAACAAGATTCCAAGTCCATTTCCCTCTCACTGAAGTCTCAGTGGCACAAACCACTTTCTTAATACCCCACAGTGTAGCTTCAAACTCACCAATGCCTCAAACCATTTCTGAACAGTGCAGGCAGCTAAGCGCCTCTATTACCACCAACACGGAGATAGCATAAGGGCTGGTAGAAGCCCGAAATTCTCACTTGTTTCAGGAGGGAACAGAACTGGGTCACGGTGTTGGGTTCAATGTCTTTATAAACTATTTGGATGAAGGAATTGAGGGGACGCTCATCAAATTTGCAGGTGACACCAAACTAGGAGGGGTAGCTAATGCCACAGAAGGCAAAAATCGGGATTCAAAATGGCCTTAACAGTTTGGAGAACTGGGCCCAAGCTAAAAAAATGAATTTCAATAGGGAATAGGGTTCTGCGCTTCGTCAGGAAGAACCAGATGCACAAATATAGGATGAGGGACATTTGGCTTGCTAGCAGTACATGTGAAAAGCATCTTGGGGTCTTGGTGAACCACGAGCTTAACGTGAGCCAACAGTGTGATGCAGCAGTAGCAAAAAAAGGTTGTTGCTATTCTAGGCTGCCTCAGCTGGTTTTTATGTTGGACCAACCAAGTGGGAAAACATCCCTTCTCTTTTGCCTTTCTGTGTGCACCTGCTGCCAAAGAGCTATGGTTGGCACCCATCTCTAGAGATGCCAGCTGCCATAGCACTATACTTGCAGCTTTCTCCCTCTCTCAGCAGCCCTTTAGTGGGCAGAAAAGGATGAGGCCATACAGGCAGCCATTGTGAATGTACCAGTGTAGCTCCATGGCAGCTGCCCACACCAGCTCTCACTTTAAAAGTTAAGAAGCAAGACGTACGTTAATGATCTGTCTTCCAACGTCCAAGGGCAAAAAGGCAGCTGTATTGACACACACAAGAGGGCACGGTGCCCACCCATTCTGAATTTGGGAGGAAAAGAGAGGGGTGGGAGGAAGCAGCAACCAACTCACAAGGCCACAGTTATCTACTGTGTCACCATGTCCTTCCAGAGGTAAGGAGACTTGGCTTAGACAAAAGTCCGACAAGAGTAAACATCAGCACAGACAACGCCAATCAACATATGGTTGCTCCAGCTTAAAACGAAAGGGCATTGACCTCATTTTGGCTATCTGTCTTTACGAAAGAGATTACCTTCTTTGTGTTGTGAAATAAAACGGCTGTGGCAAGCAGAACATTTTCCAGTTCAGAATTGGCTCATCGACTATACCCAAAAGGGCAGAGCAGAGTTAGCTCATAATCTGGTGGCCCACTCTTCATCAACTAATTCGACATGCAGTTGTACAAGACCTCAATAAAACCATACAAACTATATTTATTGTGGCTTCCATTTGGGCAATATTGCCGCTGGTTTGTATCAAATGGTAGCTTTGTGCTAGCAGAAGTACTTCCAGTAGCGGTAGACAAGGAATCCAATTTTCACCAGTCTCTCCTATCATCTGCAGCCTTTTGTGCCATATCTGATACCATCCTAGAGGAGAAGGTTTCGGGAGTCACAGGGAGTTGCACTGGGTACGAAGGATCAACAAAAATCAGGTGCCTTGACAAGATCACCCCTGGATTCAACAACCTTTGTCAACCAAATATTGGACAGGGGAGGGAGAGAGAATTTCTATGCTTCCTAGGACCCTGTGGGCACTGGGAGGTGGCACCTTTCTTTGGGGCAGGGGGAGGCATTTCAGAGACCAGGAGTGGCCCCTGTGGCTGCCCAGAGGACTCCCAAGGGGAGGGGAGGCTGAGGGAACACTCCACAAGGGAGGGTGTCTGAAAAAGGTTGAGAGGCTGCCAGTTCTGCAGGTAAAGGGTGACACAACTGGGCTCCTGAGCCCCACAGGGGTGCAGCAGAAAGAATGTAGAGCAGAAAGAAAGGGAGCCGTGGACCCAAAAAGACTGAAAACCTCTGGTGTAGGGAAAAGCCACTCATTCCTTGTCCAACACTGATTTGAGCACAGGACTGCTGTTGGCAGACTGGCCACTTGATCTGTTCTCCATGGTCCATTTTTCTTCTCCCAATTCTATTCCAGCTGGAATCAGCAAATGCAGAGACACAAGTCCCAACTCCAAGTTTGTGTTGCACCTTTAATCTCCTGACACTGCTTTTTAACTGGGGAAAAAATGGTTGGCAAGACTTGTATACATTTGCATGTAACACCGTAAGTCTTGCTCTTTGGTTGGTTTTATGCTTCTCTTCCTCAAAGCCTTAGAGCCAGCATTAGAAACTCAAGATATGTAAGCTAGGCACCAAATGGGTCATTAAACCAAAGTTATAATCAGTGAAACGGAATGTCTAGTTGCTATTTTGGGGCAAGACGGCTCTAAAGTCTTATCTTCCAAATGATGGACTGACTGTGACTGATTATGAGCTAAACATCCTACTAGTTCAGAGGACAACCTTAAGCTAGTTTAAGAGCTTTGAGAACTTCAAGAAGAAAAGTCACTTGAAGCAAGGGCAGTCCACATATACACTGGCCTATTACGACCTCATTTTCTTAATGGTGACAGGGACCATTAATAACGTGAATTCCGCCCCCCCAAAACTGTGAGCAGGGCAGTAGGGTGGGGTAAGTGAAGACAAGTTACAGCAACTAATTATAATGTCATTCACTGCTCCTGCTCAGAAAAAGCCTTTTGCTTCCTGAAATTCATTCGGATTGTGCAGATAAAATCTAACTGACAGAATTCTACAGGATGTGGTCTTAGTGTGTGCAAACAGTCCAGGTCCAATGATTCCCCAGGCATGAAACTCCAGATCGTGGACATGTTAGGTGCATAGCTGTCAACTTTTCCCTTTTCTTGTGAGGAATCCTATTCGGAATAAGGGAATTTCCCTTTAAAAAAGGGAAAAGTTGACAGCTACGGCTAGGTGCCCTCCTGGAACCCAGATATCTTCATTTGGTTGCAAGCAGCTGATAGGCAGGTGCAAGATGTGCCTGATGCCTGGCTAATTTCGAAAACTGCTGTCTAGGCAAGCTGATCCGTACTTGAATTTGTGACTTTAGATTGCACAGTGCAATTCTAAAAAAGAAACCACACCTACCAAACAAGGTGAAGCAACTTAAGTAAGAGTATTTCCCCAGTTAAAATAGGGAAAGGAAAAAGTATTTGTGCAAGGCAAGTGGCAATGAAGGACATGAACTCTTAACCTAATCTGCCAACCTTATAACCACTGAGTTGAAAGGAAGGGAGAGGTCGCATATGTATCCTTCAACTCTTAACTGCCTTGCATGCATGAAAAGGCCACTGCAGATAGATTCCAGCGAACCCAGTCAAAAGATGTGTATTCCAGTGAAAACAGTAGAAAGTGCTATTTCAAACTAAGCCTACAACTAGCTACAGTACTGTACCAGAATGATATAGCCTTCAACAGAATGCATCTGGTGGAATGGAATGAGATGACGAAGGTTAGCTATGCAAAGCACGGGGTGTGCACCCACCAAGAGATGCAAAGAGCAGTACAAAAATATTAATAATACCCATGTACCCTAAGTAAAAGGTAAAGGACCCCTGGACGGTTAAGTCCAGTCAAAGGCGACTATGGGGAGGCGCTTGTCTCGCTTTCAGGCCAAGGGAGTTGGCGTTTATCCACAGACAGCTTTCAGGATCATGCGGCCAGTAGGACTAAACCGCTTCTGGCACAATGGAACACCATGATGGAAACCAGAGCGCATGGAAACGCTGCTTACCTTCCTGCCACAGTGGTACCTATTTATCTACTTGCACTGGCGTGCCTTCGAACTGCTAAGCCGGCAGGAGCTGGGGCAGAGCAATGGGAGCTCACCTGGTTGCCGGGATTTGAACCGCTTGTTGGCATACAACCAAGGAAGCAGGGGCAATTGGCAGGCCCCCAGCTGGCTCCATCCCACCGGCTGGTGTACCAGACGAACTCCAGTCCTTGAATCAGTGACCTGAACTTAAAGCTAGGGCACGCTCTACTCAGCAGAGATAACATGCAAACAGAAGTGGCAGGAGAGGTTGTGTGAGCATGTTTCCAAGCAGTTTATTCAGCATACATCAGGACAGAAGGAAACATGTCCAATCTCCTTCATGTCCAAAGCAAGACAGCCTAAGCAAAAGCTATACACAAATGGAAGTTCCCGGCAAGCTGTGCTGGAGTGTAAACAGGCATGTGATACACAACAATCATTTCATGCCTTAAGGTGGAACGGAACATCCCTACATCCTCCCCCTTTCCGTGTAACCTGTGTGAACATATTTCAACCCAACTGCAACCGCTGTACATAAACCTTAAGTTATTCTGTGTTAACAACCTTAGACAACAGATCTGCAGGAATTTTGTTTCCTGGCATGTAGGACACCCGAATGAGTCCTTTCTGGATACATTCCCTTGAACGATGTACCGTATTTTTCGCTCTATAACACGCACCTGACCATAACACGCACATCGTTTTTAGAGGAGGAAAACAAGGAAAAAAATTCTGAATGAAACAGTGGATGTATCATTTTTGTGCTTCATGCTGTGGCCACAGACATGTGATCTGATGGTGAATTTGGGGTAGCTCAATGCAAAGATCCTGAGGATCCATGTGGATCCATGCTTTTTAACCACATTTTTGCACCATTGCAGCCCCAGGCAACAGTGGGTGTGTGATTTTAGGGGGGCAGGCTGCTATGTGATCTGATGGTGAATTTGGGGTGGCCCAATGCAAAGATCCTGAGGATCCATGTGGATCCATGCTTTGTAACTACATTTTAAGTGGGGAGTGAAGGAAAAACACAGAAGGGACAAGAGAGCGGTCTGCAGAGAAGCAGCTGGCTAAGAAAGCAGGAGAGGGATTTTACGGGAGGGAGGAAAGAAAGGCAAAAGTTTCCACAAACCGAAGCCAGCTTTCTCTCTCCTCCTGCATGTTTTCTGGCTGCCTGCGAGGAGCACGGAGAGGAAATAGAAGGAAGGACGCTTCTGCTTTCCCCTCTGCTTGCCTGGAGGGGAGGGGATTTGCCTGCTCTTTGTTCCGTTTGAGCAAACACAGCAACGAAACAGAGGAGGGTGGGCAGTAAGACCCTGAGGCAGAATGCAGGAAAGCAACCACTTCCTCTTTTCAGGTTTCCCTCTCAGAAGCAACGCACGATTGATTTTTGCTGATTTTTGTTCCTGCGCTCCCCTAATCGGCTCCAGGGACCCCCCACATTCGCTCCATAACACGCACAGACATTTCCCCTTCCTTTTTAGGAGAAAAAATCTGCGTGTAATAGAGAGAAAAATACGGTAACTTTATCTGCAAGTATTTGGTTCTTTGCTTGCAACTCTCTGAGGTTAGCAAAGCCAAACAGGATCTGTTATCTTGATACACCTGCATCAAGGACATGTCACCTTGACTCTGACATCCTGAAACAGTTTCATCAATCATTCACAATCCAGGAGTGAAAATGACAGGGCATTGAGTTCTGCTTCACAGGAACTTAGGCTTGCTGTCATCTGCTTCTTCCACAGCCAGTCAAACAGACAGTGGTTGTACATGTAGCACACTCCAGAAGTGCTGGTACCATCCGTGGTGTCACTTCCAAAACTAGCATCTGCAAAAATCTCAAGACCTCCAATCTTCTGACTCATGAACCTCAGTCTGTAGTGCAAAGTGGCCTTCAGATAGTGTGCTATGCGCATGAGTTTTCCAATCCTGAACAGTAGGATTGTTAGCATGTCTGCTAAGCATATTAGTGCTTACAGCTATATCAGGTCTTGAACATCTAGCAATGAAATTCAGTTTGCCTAGAATGCATCTGTACAGTGTAGTGTCAGAAAATGCTTCAGCAGTACCATCTACCTGCTAACCTGTTACCACTGGTGTGTCCACAGGGTTTGCATCAACCAAATTCAGCCTGGTTTAGTACATCAGCAATTTTCTGCGTTTGGTGTACCAGAAAAATTCCTGCCTGGTCTTTCTCTACCTGCAGAGAAAGATAGTTGGATACCTCACCAAGATCCTTCATGTCAAAGTGCTCCTTCAGCTGAGCTAGGGTGCTTTGGTACAAAGCCTGATTCTTCCAGAGCTGACCTTCTGAATGGGAAGCCCAAGAGGCTCAGTGGTTTAGATCACAGCATCACACGTGTCCCTCATGTACCCTAAGTAGGCTTCTTCTGGCAAGAGCATCCTTTGAGCAGAGTTCCACTCATAAGAGGAGGCTGGGGTGACAATCTTCACTGATTCTCCCTTCCCTCTGAAGCCCTTTTTGCCCCACCATCTTCAGAGGGATGGGGGGCCCTCTGAGCAGCAAGAGGGACTGCAGGGGAGAAAGGAGAAATTGGAGAAATCTGTCTCTCCTCTTCTACTGTTAGGATCGTACATTGGATCGAAGTAGCTCTTCCATTTGTGGACAATTAGTCAGGATCCTAAAGGGACACGGGTGACGCTGTGGGTTAAACCACAGAGCCTAGGGCTTGCCGATCAGAAGGTCGGCGGTTCAAATCCCTGTGACGGGGTGAGCTCCCGTTGCTCAGTCCCAGCTCCTGCCAACCTAGCAGTTCGAAAGCACATCAAAGTGCAAGTAGATAAATAGGTACAGCTCCAGCAGGAAGGTAAACAGTGTTTCCGTGCACTGCTCTGGTTCTCCAGAAGCGTCTTAGTCATGCTGGCCACATGACCCGGAAGCTGTACGCCGGCTCCCTCGGCCAATAAAGCAAGATGAGTGCCGCAACCCCAGAGTCGGCCACGACTGGACCTAATGGTCAGGGGTCCCTTTACCTTTAGTCAGGATCCTGGCCACTGAAACCATATAGTACATGTGTCAATTTATAACCACATTACAACTCTCTCTTTCTCCCCCTCTAGTCATCATGTTAACCATGATTATAATGTATAGGATTAATATTCTGATATAAATTGCTTCATGCACACACATAGGGGATTACGCCTCTCGATATGTCACAGTAATTTAAACATCCTTCAGGTTAGGACTAGGGAAAGAAATACATTACCGATGTCATGAAAATAACCGTGTTTAATTAAAAACACAGAACTATATCTATTTTCTTTTAAAATGATTAATAGCTCAAAGTTGTCACGCAGAATCAAGTTTCTAGCAAGCAAAGGTGCATTATTCAGCCGCAAGCTTTTGATAAGATCCAAGGATTTGTTCAATGCACGAATCTCTGAATGACAGCAGGAATACCACAGCATGTGTTGGGAAGAAAGAAGCCGTCAAGCTCTTAACAGGAACGAAAGGAAAGATCAAAGAGGCTTCACAGAAATGAGAAGGGCAGATGTTCCACATATAGAAGCGATGTGGAGCTAGAACACTCCATAGTAACAACTAAATAAAAAGTGACTCTATTTTAGTCATTCTTTAAAATTTACACGGCATGAAAACCTCGAGTTTTAAATCTTAAGGGAAAAGGTGCTTTTATTTTTTTGCAAACAATAAAGTTGCAAAACAGCTAAAAGTTGCAGAGCATTAAATCTTGCTCTGCTCTGAATGGCTGAGTTGTTTAACTTTAAAACATACAAATAAGTTATTTTCAACAAATCAGTTTCCCCCCACCCCACAGGATTCAACTGGCATGTGGATCAGCTTATATTTGTAACAAATAAATTTATGAAAGAGGCATATATTAATGCCAAACAACTCCACAAAATTGCATACCTTAAAGGGGTTAGTGCCCCAGTTTGTTGAATGGCTCATCAAATGCAATTTATGGCGGTACTGAGCTACCTAACACACACACACAAAACCTTATCCCTGCCACGAGGGTTAGCCTGTTACATATTAAATAGAAACTTCAATGGCAAAGAGTGTGGCTTAACGATTAATAGTTCATAGTGGGATTTCCCTCACTGTATACTATTTACAATGTGGTTAATTGTTTTAAGTTGCACGCCATTGTAGATCTCAATATAGCTTCAGCATTTCTTAAAAACCACCTCTGAATCTATTTCACCACAAAACCAATCAGATCACAAAAGAATTATGCTCCAGTTTACAGCTCTGGTTCCTGGGTTATGCTGTAGCCTACGACAACCACAGACCTTTTCAGATTTCCACTTGTCAGAACTGCAAACAAATACAAAGCCAGTTTTTGAATTGCTTTTATATATAGCCAACATTGTCTGAAAGAATGGTCTTCTGTAGTTTCTTCCTCCAAGGAATATTTTCAACACTAACTTTGTCTCCTTGATGATGCACCAATAAGCCTGTGAGATGTATCAGTGTTGCCTGGAACACTTTCAACACTTCTCCTCTCGACAATCCAATTTCAACTCTTAAACAGCCAGCTTCAACTCTGAACTGAATTAGACAGCCTTTTATAGAGGCAGCCTATTTCCTTTGCCCACAGCAAGAGTGCGATTCTCTGAGGCACTAATAATATATGTTTTATCCGAGTACATAAACGATGCTGACGGACAGCCTTGTTATCAAGTTTCCCAACACGATTACCAGCAGCCTTGGTGCAATAGAACAGAAGTTCTTGTTGCTTCCCACTGGCAGTAAAATGTACATTTTTCAGTTTTATCACAACCACGTCAGCCTCCCTAGCCAGGCAAACACGCACCAAAATAAGCTGCCTTGACCCAATATAATCAGTTACAGCTCACTATGCAACTATCCTAAGTGCACTGGCTAAGTCTCTGCAAACAATTAAGAAATGGAATTAGGATCTCTCCCCTCCCCCCCTTGGCAAAGTGGCTATGCCTTAAAACAACCTCAAGGCGGGCAGAAAGCCAAGATCTTAAAAAATAAAATAAAAAAATCTCCAATATGCAGAAGCAGGAAAATAAACTAAATCGCTGGAATGATAAAATGGCAGCACTTCCACAGTTCCCTTTTTCCTTTGCATTTCAGTCCGTAAAACAAAAACAGTCACTTTCAGTTCCTTATCTCAGCCTCCTTCTGCTATTTTATGATAAAAACTACACGCCATTAAAGGGGCTTTTAATGGTAATTGTGGAAGTCAATTCTGGAGTGTCTTATAAGAGAGTTTCCTGCTTGTGCAATGGAAAGGCTGTGGTGTATTTATTAGGGTAGATTCGAAGCTGCTCTTGCCCTGAGCTGAAGGTGCTTTTTGCTTTGTGCAAGGCACCCCTTCCCTGCTTTTCAACAACCTTATTTCCCTGCTGTAGCCGCCTATACTGCTTTCCACAGCTTTTTAGTGGGCTCAGACAGCAGTAATGGAAAGACGGGTGCAGAAAAGCCCCGTTCAGTAAGTGGAAGAATCCAATCCACTATACAGTGGTACTTCGGGTTACATACGCTTCAGGTTACAGATGCTTCAGGTTACAGACTCCGCTAACCGAGAAATAGTACAGTGGTACCTCAGGTTAAGTACTTAATGCTGCCGCCACCGCGCCACTGCCACCCGATTTCTGTTCTAATCCTGAAGCAAAGTTCTTAACCTGAAGCACTATTTCTGGGTTAGCGGAGTGTGTAACCTGAAGCATATGTAACCCGAGGTACCACTGTACCTCGGGTTAAGAACTTTGCTTCAGGATGAGAACAGAAATCGTGCTCCGGCAGCGTAGCGGCAGCAGGAGGCCCCATTAGCTAAAGTGGTGCTTCAGGTTAAGAACAGTTTCAGGTTAAGTACGGACCTCCGGAACGAATTAAATTCTTAACCCGAGGTACCGCTGTACAGGCTTGGTCTAATGAGAATACATAATAACTAGGCCTGATAAGACATTGTGGGTTAAATACAATATCAAAGAGCTAGATTCATTTCTAACTCTTTCTAAAGTTTATCAAATACTAGTGTAACATTCTCCACCGGATCCAAAATATTCGAGATGATGTAATGCAACACCAAAGTATGAATGTGATATATTTCCAGCATTTTTGCCTTTTGTTTCATTAGTTTCCTTTTAAAGTATTTTTGTTTTATAAAAGTGGGAAGGGGGGAATTATAAACACTTGAAAAATTGTACAAAAATATTTGCACGAAATAAATATATATATATATTCCATTCCCATTGTAGGCATACGAATTTCTTATTCTCAACAAGAGAAATATCTGAGAAATTTAAACACTGGAAGACCTTATGAAGAAATACAGAGAACTGTGTGGTCAGAATGCCATTCCCAGGCCAGCTAAGAATAGGCAATATTGCAAACTTTCTATGACCACATCAATATAATTATATACGTGCATACACTTTTCACCTCCCCACCAAGATAAGCATTGCTCTTATCTTATAAATACAGAGTACAGTACCAAAGAAAATGAGTTCTGTATAGAAAGCAGCACCACTGAAAGGTATTTGTCAAAGCATAAATGCTACATTTGAAGGCTCACCATCCTCAAGAACAATAAATCACAACACGACACGAGGTCTCAGAGCAAGAGACTGCTATGGTAAATTTATAACTGTGGGATTCTGTAAAATCTCATATCCTAAGAAATGGCAAGTTCCAAGACTGCCAGAAAGATCATTTATTGCAAGGAGGAAGAAATGCAGCATTTATATATATTTTTTTCAGATTAATTTTAATTGAGTGTCCCCAAAGAGAGGCATGAATGGAGCTAACACTACTAATCTGTGCTCCCAGCTGCCAAGTTTCCATAATTAAAAACAACTTTTTAGGTAGGTACCTTCATGGAACTATGAGGTGCACACACAAAGACATTACTTATACTAGCTTTAACTGTGTGTGTATATGCGTGTGTGTGTGTGTGTGTGTGTGTGTGTATATATATATTCTTCTCTTTCCATGGTTCATTTACATATCATAAATCCCTGCATATTTTACATAAACTAAACCAAAATTTGTATATACTGTTGGGTTTATCTGAACGTTGCCAACGTTTTCAAGTGTACACAATTTCCTCCTGTATATTCAACAAACATTTTCCATTCTTCTTTAAATGTATGTTCTTCTTGTTCTCCAGCAAACTTTTTCAGCAGGGGGCCGGTCCACTGTCCCTCAGAACTTTTGGGGGCTCGGACTATATGGGGGGGGGGGAGAGAACGAATTCCTATGCCCCACAAATAACCCAGAGATGCATTTTAAATAAAAGGACACATTCTACTCATGTAAAAACACACTGATTCCCAGACCGTCCGCAGGCTGGATTTAGAAGGCGATTGGGCCGGATCCGGCCCCTGGGCCTTAGTTTGCCTACCCACATCTTACTCTATCCTAGCTTGAACTGTAAGCCACTTTTAAGTACCTGCACCACAAAAAGAGGTGGACATAAAATTACAAAAAAATAAATAAGTTAGGCATTGTAATCCGAAATAGTTCTGCTTGTATACACTTTTTGTACAGCATTTTCTAATGTCTAAGACAGATGTGGCCCAATCGCCTTCTCAATCCGGCCCGCGGACGGTCCGGGAATCAGCGTGTTTTTACAGGAATAGAATGTGTCCTTTTATTTAAAATGCTTCTCTGGGTTATTTGTGGGGCATAGGAATTTGTTCATTCCCCCACCCCCCAAAACATATAGTCCAGCCCCCCATAAGGTCTGAGGGACAGTGGACCGGCCCCCTGCTGAAAACGTTTGCTGGCCCCTGGTCTAAGAAATAAGCTGCTTCTCAAATTGACCAGGAGCTTGTCTCTTGCAGCAACGAACTGTTGCAGCAAAACTAAAGCAAGCTCAAGGAGGGTACATTATTTCCTCAGTGTCTGCCTGCATCGCATCCAAGAGGCCGTACCAGGGCTAAGAGAGGTCCATTTCATTGTGAACAAGGAGATATACAAATAGCACAAAACTGTTAATCGCCGAAGACTTTAAAAAGAACAGGATAACTTGAGTTGTCTGAAGGAATATGCAACGTAGTAAAAGCACAGGGGACACTCCTTGAGAAGGCAAAAGCCCTGGCTGAGGAAGTGACTAATGGTGCCAAACGGTAATAAAATCCCCTGCTAATTTAAGTTACAAAGTATTGTACCCAGGCTATTGCAGTCCTCAGCCACTGCTTCTCTGTTGATTTTGATACAGGAAACGATCCAAGTAAAAATCCAATAATAGTTCAGGGACCAGCAAACTTTTTCAGCAGGGGGCCGGTCCCTGTGGGGGGCCGGACAATATTTTGAAAAGGAAAAAAATAATGAACGAATTCCTATGCCCCACAAATAACCCAGAGGTGCATTTTAAATAAAAGGACACATTCTACTCATGTAAAAACACGCTGATTCCCAGACCGTCCGCAGGCCGGATTGAGAAGGCGACTGGGCCGGATCCGGCCCCCGGGCCTTAGTTTGCCTACCCATGGTCCACACGCACACCAACCAGTCTTTATAAATGCTTATGGATGGCCACTATTGCTGAGCCTGAGCTATTCTATCCAACTGGTTGTAGCAAGTTGGACTTCCGCCTGCCCCCACTTAAAGAGAGTTTTCTGTCCTTGCTTTATGGCATTGGCTACCACTGACTGTGGCAAGGAAAGTCAGGGTGGTCAAAGTGCGTCACATAGCAAATTCTCTTAGAACAGGGGTTCTCGAACTATGGTCTAGGTCTAGGAGCTGCACCAGGTGGTCTACAGGGCACCTGTGGATTTGTGGTTGAATATGGGAGGTGGCATGTGGGACGCGGGTGGCGCTGTGGGTTAAACCACAGAGCCTAGGACTTGCCGATCAGAAGGTCAGCGGTTTGAATCCCCGCGATGGGGTGAGCTCCTGTTGCTCGTTCCCTGCTCCTGCCAACCTAGCAGTTTGAAAGCACGTCGATGTGGAAGTAGATAAATAGGTACCGCTCCAGCGGGAAGGTAAACGGCGTTTCTGTGCGCTGCTCTGGTTCGCCGGAAGCGGCTTAGTCATGCTGGCCACATGACCCGGAAGCTGTACGCCGGCTCCCTCGGCCAATAAAGCGAGATGAGCGCCGCAACCCCAGAGTTGGTCACGACTGGACATAATGGTCAGGGTTCCCCTTACCTTTATAGGTGACATATCGGTGGCATTAAATATCCGTATTGGTTTTAATTGCATTTTATTGTTTCTTCTGTTTCTTAGCTTACATTTTTTGGCATTACAATTTGAATTCCATGAATTTCAGGCTTTATATAATAACATGCAATATATAAGAAATAAAAAAAACAATTTTAAAAGCGTACAGCATTTAACCCAATGCATTGCCATAGTTACATCAGGCAGAAACATCGTAAGTGGTCAACCAAGTACTCTCAACAATTTTCAAGTGGCCGAGGTATGTGACAGATAGTTTTGGAACCATTGTCCTAGAGATAATATGATAGGGAGAGGTGTAAGTATGGCTATTTTATTTCCAACAGCATCCCCCTTGGTGGGAACAAAGTCTAGCTTGGCTCTAAGTCAGTACTAGGAAAACTCAGTGGAACAGAAATGTATTACGAATGAAGTACTTTGCAATGTTAATACGGGGTTGTTTGAAATATTAGGGACATCCCCAAGTTTGACATTTGAGAGGTACTTTTCCAACCTACAACTCATACAATTTCCATACCAGCAAGACTATTCCTTTCAAGCAGTATTCTGCTGCATTGTATGACTACAAGGTTGCTTTCATAAGGGGTGAGAAGAAAATATTGGCTCATGTTCTTGAAAGACACTTGGACTACATGAGAAATCTGTCATTAAGGCAGTGGCATTGTTCAAAAGAATTCTGTTGGGTGGCATCTGGCTAGGTCTCTCTAGTGATGAATCATGCAATTGAACATGCATATTCCCCCGTTTCCTCTGAATAATGCTATATTAAAATATACACAGGCTGACTCAAAATTAGTTCTGGCAGTTTCAGAAGGCAGAAGACCAATCCTTATATGCAAAAAGAAGCAAGCCAAAGAATTGAAAACAACTGAGAGGCAGGATAGAACATACATGTGCCAATTTTTTAAAAGCTGGGTTTCTCAAAAATAAAAGAAACTAAATCTGCTTCAATCATTTTGACAATGTTTTTGGGACTTGAACTTTACTGTAGACTTTGGGTCTACAGTTAGAATGAGGAAGGAATTTATAATTCAAAACCCATTTCCAGGTCATTAGGTTCATATCATTAGTCACCCGTGACTTTTTCTCTGAAGCTAGTTTCCATTATTATTTCTCCTTTCCCCCGATCCCTTTGTATACCCATCCCATCCACAATAGTCTTCCATTTAATCCATCATATAAACTTTCATGAGTCCAAGGGCTTATTTCAGATGAAATGCAGTCAAAGAATGCCTCACTTGCACGTATGTTTCTGCCTGATTGTTCCCAAGTCAAAGGCAATAGGATACACATCACAATTCATACATAGTGGATAATGAAGGAATCTTGCTGCTAAGGGGATGGAGAGTGATTTGATTGACTGAGTCTATGCTGGTGCATTAGTCACACGGCACCAAGCCACCAAAAGTAGTGGAGGACCTTGGGGTCTCAAATTTCATTGGTATGTTGTTTAGTCGTGTCCGACTCTTCGTGACCCCATGGACCAGAGCACGCCAGGCACTCCTGTCTTCCACTGCCTCCCGCAGTTTGGTCAAACTCATGCTGGTAGCTTCGAGAACACTGTCCAATCACCTCATCCTCTGTCATCCCCTTCTCCTTGTGCCCTCCATCTTTCCCAACATCAGGGTCTTTTCCAGGGAGTCTTCTCTTCTCACGAGGTGGCCAAAGTATTACAGCCTCAGCTTCACGATCTGTCCTTCCAGTGAGCACTCAGGGCCGATTTCCTTAAGAATGGATAGGTTTGATCTTCTTGCAGTCCATGGGTCTCTCAAGAGTCTCCTCCAGCACCATAATTCAAAAGCATCAATTCTTTGACGATCAGCCTTCTTTATGGTCCAGCTCTCACTTCCATACATCACTACTGGGAAAACCATAGGTTTAACTATACGGACCTTTGTTGGTAAGGTGATGTCTCTGCTTTTTAAGATGCTGTCTAGGTTTGTCATTGCTTTTCTCCCAAGAAGCAGGCGTCTTTTAATTTTGTGACAGCTGCACCATCTGCAGTGATAATGGAGCCCAGAAAGTAAAATCTTTCACTGCCTCCATTTCATTGGTGTGCAACACCCAAATCTGCCCCCCCCCCCGTGCTCCATCCTAAATCATATTTACAGCCCCCCATGGCACCCCCAAGGCTTCATGCACAGTGCAACCAAACCAGTCACTCTCCCCTAAATCTGCCAAAAGCTTGTGTTTGGACACACTAAAAGTTTATCACCATGTCAATTGCAATTTTCCAGAATAGCTCTTTCAGACAAGTCTCTTCCAAAGAAGGGTGTGTGTGTTATTTGATGCTCGACACTATTTTGAATCAAGACAGTGGACCGAGAAGTAACTTTGGTGTGTATCCACTCGGTTTTTGGTGTGGCGGGTCCAAACTGCCAAATTACACTACAGTGGTACCTCAGATTACGTACTCAATTCTTTCTGGAGGTCCGTTCTCAACCTGAAATTGTTCTTAACCTGAAGCACCACTTTAGCTAATGGGGCCTCCTGCAGCCGCCGCGCTGCTGGAGCATGATTTCTGTTCTCATCCTGAAGCACAGTTCTTAACCCGAGGTACTATTTCTGGGTTAGCGGAGTCTGTAACCTGAAGCATATGTAACCTGAAGTGTATGTAACCCAAGATACCACTGTATTTAAAAATCACAATATTTTTGGGTTTTTACGAATTCCCAGGCAGCCCTGGGCATATAACCAGTGATGATATATAACCAGTGGTGTTATATATCAACAAGAGAAACGGCCACAGCAATACACAAACCCACGAACACAGTTTATTGCCAGGTGCTCCTACGAGAACCATGTCTTTTCTCTGTTGTTTCCTGTCACAGTGATGAGCATTTTGCCAGTGTTGTTGTAATTGCCGGTCAACTGCATAAACGCTTTTGCAGTGAAGCAGTGCTGCACAGTCCTCTGCTACTACAACAACTATATGAAGCAACTGGACATTTTCCCCATTTTACAAATGTAGAACTAAGGCTGGAAAACTGTGACTTGATGAAGGCCGTCTAGTAAGCACAATGACTCATAGAATCATAGATGGGTGGATTTGTAATTTATATCTCATAGTAGTCCTGAGTTCATCCACTGAGTACATGTAGATTTTGAACAGAGAAGCGCAGATGCTTTGGGATAAAAGCACTGGTAGAAAAACCAACAAAAATTAGAACTGGTCCCACTGCAGTGGTACCTCAGGTTAAGTACTTAATTCGTTCTGGAGGTCCGTACTTAACCTGAAACTGTTCTTAACCTGAAGCACCACTTTAGCTAATGGGGCCTCCTGCTGCTGCCGCGCCGCCGGAGCCTGCTTTCTGTTCTCATCCTGAAGCAAAGTTCTTAACCTGAAGCACTATTTCTGGGTTAGCGGAGACTGTTACCTGAAGCGTATGTAACCTGAAGCGTATGTAACCTAAGGTACTACTGTAGTTGAGAGAACAAAGGTTCAATAAATATGCAACGGTTTGATTGAGAAGACATCAGCTGCAATGCAAAGTCATAAAACTCTATGTTCTATCAATGCAGTGTCAGAATTCTAGCATTTATATAACTGGTAAAGCTTTCCAAAGAATACAGCAAGGGACATTTAAGCAATTAGTTAGAAGTTCATGATTTGCATTATTTCTCTTGGGTAGGAAGAAAGGGGTGGAGATAGGTAGAACTTTACCAAGATTAGGGATAGGATTTGGAATTCAGGTGCCACAAAGTGACACACACCCCCACTCCTGTGCATTGCTGGCAGAGATACAGACATTGTTTCCCTGGAAGTTGAATTCTTTTCATAATATACAATTATAGCTATCTTTTAGGATAAAGACTGAAGATAAAATGTAACCATGAAGAACTGTTTTGAGAAGGAAAGAATGTCAATGTATGTTATTTTAGTTCTTTAGATACGTGACATTTCCCATGTAAATATACAACGAGAAAACACCGTTCTGTGATTGCATCCATAGACTAAACAATATGAATTATATTTGTCTTATTATGTAAATATGGCTTGCCACAAAAAGATAGCAGACTAATGATTAGCTTGTATACTTTCAGTTTTGCATGTTCTGTTTCTGCAAAATATATTTAACATATTGCAGCTGACCTGAGATGCCTGGTTATCAACTCATGCAGCTGTTTAGTGTGAACGAATCTGACAAAGTGTAAACAAAAATTAATCAATACTTATTTTTATAACCAAGAGAGGAACTGCCTTAACAACGGTCTTGGAAAATAACTGTTCCAACGTGCAGCTGCTTAACTGCACAAAAGAGAACCATCACAAGCAAGTTAATAATATGTGTGAATACACTACACCCATCAAAGGTAGCTGGTATTGGCAGCCATGAAATTAGGTATTCACTTATCAAAAAGTCGGGGTACTCTAATAATGCAATTTGTGTGGCACAGGCATGAAGCCCAGAAGCTATTTAACTTACATCAGTTGCTCTTTCTGACTCAATAAGCCCGTCATCCCAAAATCTATTAAAAATGTACAGAATCAAATTATTTCTGATGTCAACTGATGACTGAGCACTAAAGATGCCCAACTAAGGTAGGGAGTTTTTGAAACTGCCATTCTAAGGCTATAGCAGGTGCCATTCTACTTACTGTAAATCTAATTATAGCAGATAATCAGAGGATAGGAACATCAACTGAGTCAAGGATACATTCACAAATCAGAGTAAGATTCTGACCCTATCCCTGAACCAGAAAACCACTGATCTATGTGATTCCTTTGTTTTCTAAAATTTGGACCAGATTCAGGAGTGGTTCGGTTGCATTAGCTGAATATCCACATCTGTTATGAGATAGGCATAAAATTATATTTGCATTTTTTAATTAAAAGAAGTGTTCTCCCCCATCCTTTCACCTATTACTGTATTGGCCCAAATATAAGCCGCACCCCCCCCCCAATTTCCAACCGTGAAAAGTGCGGCTTACATTCATGACCTTACAAAAATTGGCTTTTACTATGTCGCTGCTAAAACACAGACATACGGTAAAACGGAACGGGTGTGAGTGCCTGCAGAATTTTAAGGGGGCGACTTATATTTGGGTATTGTCCCCCTCCCCCCCGAATTTTAAAGGTGCGGCTTATACTCGGGCCAATACGGTACTCAGTGACAGGGGATATATGCAAACCTATGAACTGGATAATGGGACGCAGGTGGCGCTATAGGTTAAACCACTGAGCCTAGGGCTTGCCAATCAGAAGGTCGGCGGTTCAAATCCCCGCCACGGGGTGAGCTCCCGTAGCTCGGTCCCTGCTCCTGCCAACCTAGCAGTTCGAAAGCACGTCAAAGTGCAAGTAGATAAATAGGTACCACTCCGGCGGGAAGGTAAATGGTGTTTCTGTGCGCTGCTCTGGTTCGCCAGAAGCGGCTTAGTCATGCTGGACACATGACCTGGAAGCTGTACGTCGGCTCCCTTGGCCAATAAAGTGAGATGAGCACTGCAACCCCAGAGTTGGTCACGACTGGACCTAATGGTCAGGGGTCCCTTTACCTTTGAACCAGATATTCACCACTAACGTTAAACAGAGTTGCAGTATATGCATATGTGTTCAAAGACCTAGAAAAGCTTGACACAGGTCACAGGACCTGCCCTTTCACATGCAGAATCACCACAACACCTGTCTAGAACATACCAAAGTCCAAAGAACCTCATCAGAAGGCAATTGTTTGACAGATGCTTGGACCATGCCCATTTCCTAATTGCTGCCTGTTGTCGGTACATGAAGAAGAAGAGGAGTTTGGATTTGATATCCCGCTTTATCACTACCCGAAGGAGTCTCAAAGTGGCTAACATTCTCCTTTCCCTTCCTCCCCCACAACAAACACTCTGTGAGGTGAGTGGGGCTGAGAGACTTCAGAGAAGTGTGACTAGCCCAAGGTCACCCAGCAGCTGCATGTGGAGGAGCAGGGAAGTGAACCCAGTTCACCAGATTACGAGACTACCGCTCTTAACCACTACACCACACTGGTTCTCGGAAAGCCACATGACACTCAGAAAGAAGAATGGTGGCATCCATTGTTTTCTATCAAAAGAAGAAGAAGAAACCCTAAATGTTTGATGCCAGCAAAAGAAATGGCAGATATTATTTTCTGTGAGAACTTCCAATGCCAGTATTTTCATTTTGTTTACAAGAATGTTTACATGCTGCTAACTTGTGCCGAAAACATCCAAGCAGGATACAGCAAATATAAATATGCTTGTCAAGAGTCTGAACCGTGTTTTGGAATAATGTGCTCCCTGCCATGGAAACAGTTACCAAAAGATATTGCAGCAGAAGCTCTGAACTGTGGCAATGATACAAATGATCTAGATCTTCATGACTCACAACAGACTACACTGCTGTTCCTTGCTGCGTTCATATTTGCTTCCAAGTCTTGTGGCAGGTTTTCTGAATGTTTGCAACACAAGCGTGCAAAGAAGGCAAGGTGGGAGAACTAGGATGGATTTCCAGACCTGAGACACTGGTGACAGCATTTGTAAAAGTGTTTTCTGTTCCACACAGAGAGACAGTAAATAAGAAAGAACTGTAGCATCTTAAATGGGTGCGATGAGATGGGGCAGGAAGGAGGGTTTGGATCAGCACTGGATAAAACGTTTTCTGATCAGTGAAATAAGAGTTTTGTGATCAGAGTGAGGATTCACTAGAGTTGAACTCTGCAGAATAACTCTGATTGTGTACAAGGAGCATTAACAGAAGGATATGGTATTAGAAGATGTGATTATTCTTGGGCGTAAAATGCATAGCAAATTGGATCCGTGAAACGGCAGATAAGATTCAGCAAATATAAAGCAATGCACACTGTGTTGTTTGTTCTGCATATATTGATATAGACGCCAAATTGGCTCAAACTACATAGTTTAAAGACCTTGCGAGTCACAGTGGAAATCAGCTTTTTGTTGATGCACTGAAGGCAGAAAATGCAGTAATCTGGAATGGGAGGGAATAGAAGGCATAATTTGTTTGATGTTGGTTCTCCCTTTCTGCAAATATATGGAATCAACACTCAGTTCAACTAAAAACAATACCTAATTCATACTCAAACAAGACTCACTGAAATCAATGGGTTAACTATGAGTTAAACTACTAACATTTTATATCACCTCTTACATCTTTTCAACTCCCAAACTTAAACAAAATCCACATTTTTTTTTCAAAATATCGAAATAAATTTTTGCCACCATGGTTAACTAGAACATTCTTATGTAAGTCAGAAGCATCAATTTACAAGAATTTACGGTGGAAGCTTCAGACTATGTTAATGATACCAATGAGTGTATGTTATAGTACATACTGATACACTGTTCAGTACTTTGGGATCTGTTGAGTATATTGAGAGAGTGGAAAATTCTAGTTTGGCATTAGTTAAGACACTGGACACTAGGAAAGACAGATTACTCTTAGACGGGTTTGTTTAACATTGAGGATGTGTTTGCTGCCCTAAGCTCCTTTGGGAGGAAGAGCAGTATACAAATTCAATACATAAAACAAATATTTCACAGAACAGCGTATTCTGAAAATAAGTGCACTACATCAAATATGCAACCAAGTAAGTCAGACACACACATTTCAAAAATACAGAATTAAACTTATATTCTTAATGCTCTGGTGTATTAAAAAGTTGTAGTTGCATAGTTGTAACTCTCAAAGCACCACAGAAGTTGATTTTGGACACTGCCTTTGATATAAAAAAGGACCATGCAAAAAGAACTCAGTGACCAGGTTTTAAAAGCACAGTAAATGCAGAGCAATTTCCTAAGTTGCCTCTTTCAAGAATATTTAACTCCCAATTGTGAAATAATTTGCCCTTCCCGCAGCTGAATTAACACCCACTACACACACACACTCACTCACTCCCAATTAATGAAGCTGTTATTAAAAGTAAAATGCCACCTGTCAAAATATACCAAGGCTGATATATAACCCTACAACCAGAATAATTAACTGGCACTGAACACGAGTAAGCATAGCGTACAGTTATACAGTTACACAAGAGACACTCCGTGTCCTTTAGTAATATTCTGTAGCTGAGGACATTTTGCTTCCACTGGGTTAACTTTAAAGAGTTTGCTTCCAAAGCTGTACTTTAACTCCTGCATGACTGGAATTCGCAACGGAATACAAAGTGTTAAGCACCTTGCTTGCCTTTCATTTTCCAGTTGAACAAAGCCTCTGCAGCAGGCATAGGCAAACTCGGCCCTCCATATGTTTTGGGACTACAATTCCCATCACCCTTGACCACTGGTCCTGTTAGCTAGGGATGATGGGAGTTGTAGTCCCAAAACATCTGGAGGGCTGAGTTTGCCTATGCCTGCTCCTTGCTTTTAAACTTCCTCTTTCTGAAAGGCTTCGCTTTTTACATGGCAATCTTGTCTGCCATAGGAATGCAACTGTTACAGAAGCGTTTGCCCTCACAGTAAAGCTAAAAAGGGTAAAGGACCCCTGGACGGTTAAATCCAGTCAAAGGCGACTATGGGGTTGCAGTGCTCATCTCACCTTCAGGCCGAGGGAGCCGGTGTTTGTCTGCAGACAGCTTTCCGGGTCATGTGGCCAGCAGGACTAAACCGCTTCTGGCGCAACGCAACACCGTGACGAAAGCCAGAGCGCACGGAAACGCTGTTTACCTTCCCGCTGCCGCAGTACCTATTTATCTACTTGCACTGGCGTGCTTTCGAACCACTAGGTTGGCAGGAGCTGGAACAGAGCAACGGGAGCTCACCCCGTCATGCGGATTCGAAATGCCAACCTTGTGACTGGCAAGCCCAAGAGGCTCAGTGGTTTAGGCCACAGCGCCACCCACATCCCTCACAGTAAAGCATTCCTGACAGGTCTCTAAACATGTGAGTATTTGTGACTTGAGAGCCAGTGTCATGGAGGAGATGGCCGGATCCTGAGGAGGAATGGGAGGAGCTCAGGGAGTTGGAGCTGGGCACCCCTAGGCTGCAGGTATTTGATTCACTGGAACAAACTTCAGAAACAGGGCGATGCCATGAAGCTATTGCAGGTTTCATGCAGGGGGTGGTCAGATGCTAAGGAGGAACAGGAGGTGCTCAGGGAGTTGGAGATGTCTGAACTTGGCGAGGAGGATGGATCCAAGGCAGGGGCAAAGTGGGTTGGCAGAGGACTGTTCCAGCCCTGTGACATTGGCCAACCCTAGGCAGACGTCTCCTCCTGTCAGTGAGGATGTCCCTCTTTCAGGAAGGCAACTAATTGGGAGTTAATTGGGTGCTGACCACTTGCCACGCTAAGAGTTGCGCTTACCCCACTCTTCAAAAGGAAGGTCCAGGGAGCATGTGGCTTATCGGATCAACATTATCTGCTTGCACTTAGCCATGTCTCTATAAAGGGTAAAGGTAAAGGGACCCCTGATCATTAGGTCCAGTTGTGGCCGACTCTGGGGTTGCGGCGCTCATCTCACTTTATTGGCCGAGGGAGCCGGCGTACAGCTTCCGAGGTCATGTGGCCAGCATGACTAAGCCACTTCTGGCAAACCAGAGCAGCGCATGGAAACACCGTTTACATTCCCGCCAAAGTGGTACCTTTTTATCTACTTGCACTTTGACGTGCTTTCGAACTGCTAGGTGGGTCCTAGGTGCCACGCGGATTTGAACCGCCAACCTTCTGATCGGCAAGTCCTAGGCTCTGTGGTTTAACCCACAGCGCCACCCGTGTCCCCATGTCTCTATACCTGGCCCTTTATACAAGATACCTGCTACATCTTGTAACCTGCACTATGCCTATGTACCAATCTGATTTATGCATCAAAGCCTTTAGCAGAAACTCTGCAGGGAGTTCCAAGTTCTTCATTCAACATTGAGGGCCAAGACTCTCATGGAATCTGTACACAGATGTGAGGATGTGCTGTTTGTTCACACACATCTCTGCTGGGGGTGGGGGACGACAGCAGTTTAACAGTGGCAGAAAACATTACCATGAAAACTATGAAGCTCCTTGCTGCTTTGCGTTTAGGAGGGGGCTTTTCGCTCCAACTTGTAATCAAGGTTTTACACTCCTTTGCAACAGCCAACTTGGAACAGAGGTCCTGTACTCCTCTTCCAATGTCAGTAAAACACTACCAACTGCAGGGTGGAAAAATCAACTATTTGATTTGATGAAAAGGGCAATATTCTTATCTGTTGCCTGTAGCATCAGCCCACAAGGAAATGACACGAAGGAAGGCAGCAGTTGGCCAGGTGACAAAGCAACAAACATTTTACAGATGTCAGGAAGAGCTCGAAACCTTAACTTTTGACAGCAATATTAATGCTCTTCTTCTTAATGTACATGCACATTTGATAAAGAAATAAATTGCACGTATATAATAAATGAGTTTGCACAACACAATGAATAACCGAACTAGATGGATCGCAAGCTTCCTCCCACACCCTTCAAACAACTTAAAATTTCTACAGGTACCTATCTTTCCCCCTCCATAGCTATTAGCCAAGACCACATCACAGCTGTTTTTAATCAAAGAAAAGGATGTTGGAAGATACAATCATGTATCTCCCATATAATTCACAATGATTCTGCTGTCTGAAAACCAACAGTTCTTGTACAGACTCTGTTTTTTGTTTTGTTTCATTTTGTTAAGTAGCAACAGCTTTAAAAAAATCTACAAAATTGCCTGACATGTTTCCTACTGCTATTTTTCATTTCCTTCACCCTCTGTTATTTTCCAAAGTTACAATTCAGCAATGTCAAAGGGAATCTGTTTCCTATATAGACCAGGAAAGTTGGAGTGATCAAGTAAGAGGATGGAGAGCTAAACAGCCTCACTGGCTTCTGTTACTGAAACTGCCCATTTCATTACTCCTTCCCACCCCAGATAAAAAGTTCGCTGCCCCAGATCTCCCCTTCCCCAACAACCCACACAATCTTTTCTTCTTAAGAAGCAGACTAGCAGCTGGAAAACAAGTTCCATGCTGCCAAAGAGAAAGCGCAAAAACAAACCGTAACACTAGGACTACAATAATTACCCCTTAGCTGAAACACAATCGGCACGTGAGGGGAAATCTCCTCAACCCTTTAACTATATTTTGAAGGTGCATTACTTAAACACCGATTCCCACCCCCCAAAAAGTTTATTTAAAAAAATACACACCATCGGCAAGGTGGAAGAAAGGCCTCTTCTTGTCCAGGAGGAAGGAGTTCACATCTTTCTACCTCTGACTGCAACTACAGCCTAAATAGAGAATTATTAAAATATTTCATTAATATTGTTTTAATAGAAGGGGGGAAATAATGGGGAGGTGGGTGGATTACACCCCTGGCCTTCATAACTCTTAATATCCCAAGCGGTCCACCCCGTTTTGATAGGGCTGCACTTTGGTTTCATTCGTATCTGGGAAGGGAATTTCTCTGGGTGGGTGGAAGGAAGCCCAGCCCGCCCGAAGTTTCCTGCGTAAAATTAGTTTTGCTTTTGTGGTTTTAAAAGGAGGGAGTGAGAGAAAGAAAGAAAGAAAGAAAGAAAGAAAGAAAGAAAGAAAGAAAGAAAGAAAGAAAGA
>JAXCMG010000032.1:21350010-21383260 GCA_034642415.1 Podarcis siculus
AGAAAGAAAGAAAGAAAGAAAGAAAGAAAGAAAGAAAGAAAGAAAGAGAAAGAGGCCGGAGTAACAACCCCACCAACGTCTCCTTTAACCCCCAACCCCGCTATCCTTTCCTCCCCACTCCAGCCAGGCAGCAAACCCTCCGCTGCGCCCCCAAACTCGCCCCACCGGGGAAGCGAAAGCGCAGCAAGGCGCCCGGGCGCAACGCCGCCCCTGGAGAAGGACCGGGAGCGAATACCTCGGGAAAGGGGCGCGTGGGGAGCTGGCCACCGACTCTCCCCCCCGCGACGGCGGCGCTGCAGAGGAAGCCGAGGTTTCCCTCCGGCTCCCCCCGCTACATCCAGGCAAGGAGGAAGCAGCCGGAGATGAAGCGACGCCCGTCGGGGCGGGCCAGCTGCTTGGCGCACGCCTAGGAGCGCGCCCCGGGCGGGTCCGCCTCTCTCTCTCTCCGCCGCCCGGCTCTTCCCGGTCGCTTCGCTCGGCGGCGCTGGGGAGCGGGGAGAAGAGAGGCGCCTCCTCCGCTCGGGACCGAGACGGCGCGGACGCGGCGAAGGGCCTGCGCTCGGGAAGCGATCGCCAGCTGCGTCACGACGCACGGGCTCTCCAGGAGAGGCAGGGGCGCACGGCAGCGGCCGCCCCGGGGAGGAGCCGCCGAGCGCCGGGGAGGAGCCGCGCCGCCCACGCCCGACGTCGGAGCCGGGAGAGCGATCCGCGCGGAGAGGCGGCGCCTCGGGTGAAAGGGAACGCGAGGACGGAGCTGGGCAGAGCGACCCGGTGGTCACCTTGCCAGATGCGCCCCCGCGACTCCGATGCCTCCAAGATTTCTCAGACGTCCTCTTCTTCTTTTTAAAATATAATTTTTTATTAAATTTTCTTTTCTACAGTTTAAAGTACACATATTTTACATCCTTAAGATATCAATGACTTCCGTTCTTCTCTTTCCATGGTTCATTTTTGCATATCATAAACCCTTGCACGTTTTACAAAAGCTATACTATTCAGTAGTCTATTATTGATGGTTGGACAGTGTTCTCGAAGCTACAGTGGTACCTCTGGTTGTGAACAGGATCCGTTCCGTAGGCCCGTTCGCAACATGAAAAGAGCGCAACCCGCAGTGGCGCGTCTGCACACGCACGGGTCGTGATTCACTGCTTCTGCGCATGTGTCATTTTGCGCTTCTGCGTATGCGCGAGCAGCGAAACCCAGAAGTAACCCTTTCTGGTACTTCCAGGTTGCCGCGGGACGTAACCTGAAAGAACGTAACACAAAGCGGACATAACATGAGGTATAACTGTACTAACATGAGTTTGACCAAGCTGCGGGAGGCAGTGGAAGACAGGAGTGCCTGGCGCGCTCTGGTCCATGGGGTCACGAAGAGTCCGACACGACTAAAGGACTAAACAACAACAACAAATTCCATTATTACACCCAGTGCAGGATTTACATATAAGCCAAACAAGCTATAGCTTAGGGCCCCACTCTCTTGGGGGCCCTCAAAAAATTTAAAGGCCAAAAACCTGGATGTACATTTCCAAAATAAGGATTAAAAACAAACAAAATAAAAGCTACATACAGGCAAGTGTGTTTTGTTTTGTTTAGGCTCCTATTTGTTACGTGCAAATGGCTTTAGATACTTATTAGGTCCATAAGTTACCATATAGCATATATTCAACACAAAAAAACAGCAACAATTTGTTGTTGACAAAGGACATATAAAGGGCCTCATTACCTTCAGTAGCTTAGGGCCTCATCAAACCTAAATCTGGACCTGATTACATCCATCAAAACTTGTTTACACTGTTGAAATCATCTGAAGGTTGCTAGATATTAATGCTACAGTTATTTCCCATATATTCAATAAACATTTTCCAATCTTCTCTAAACTCTATGTTCTTCTTGTTCTCTTATTCTATATCTTCTTCTTCATCATAGAATTGTAGAGTTGGAAGGGGGCCACCATGGTCATCTAGTCCAACCCCACTGCAATGCACCTGAGCACTAGCATAGCTGGGGGGGGGCACCGGGCATCCACTTACCATGGAGGCAGCGCTCATAAGCTACGCGTCTCTCCTGGGAGGCGGCAGGATCCGGTTCCAAGCAGCGCACCCTGCCCCAGCTCGCCCCATCCTGTGGATAGCTTGCCACAGGGGCCCATGCGGCTGACTACACCACTGCACCCGAGCTTTAAATACTAAGTTATTGTGCAGCATAATTTATGTGCATCATATAAACTGATATAAATTCAGCACTGAATGAGAAACACCAAGCACACGTTATCATCAAAAGTCAATTCTTTAGAAATTCTAAGGCAGAAATATATATTTTTCCTCAAAAATAGAAGCATTATACAAAAATATCATGCAAAACCCGTAGATTAATAATACAGTGGTACCTCTGGATGCGAACGTGATCCGTTCCGGAGCCCCATTCGCATCCTGGGTAGAATGTAACATGCGTCTGCGCATGTGCGAGCGGCGAAACCCGGAAGTAATGCGCTCCGTTACTTCCAGGTTGCCATGGAGCGTAACCTGAAAATGCTTAACTTGAAGCATATTTAACCTGAGGTATGACTGTAGTAATTCTAAGGGTTGTATAGCTCCTTATCTCTTTAGTGTGGGGTTGGATAACTCCATACCCTCCAACATTGATCCAATGAAAATAGGGACATCCTAAGGAAAAGCGGGGCATTCTGGGATCAAATCAGAAACCGGGACGGCTTCTGTAAATCCGGGACTGTCTCTGGGAAACAGGGACACTTGGAGGATCTGCTACCTCAGCAGATTATGGTGTATCCAATGTGTGCTATTCCATACGCAAGGCAGGCTTGAAGGTGATTACAACTTTGTTCCCCCCCCCCCACACACCCCAAAGAACCCTCAACAACTTTTGTGCCTGAATTTTCACTTTTTGATGTGTGAGAAGTTTAACCCAAGCTCTGGCAGTCAAAAAGTTAAATAACCTTGTGAAAAATATCTGCCCTTCCCCTTCTTCTCTTCCTGTTCTCTTGTGAGGAATATCTGTTGCTGTTATCTGGGGACGAGTTTATTTATTTAGTTTCACTTTCCTGTTTCTTATTTAGTGGGTAAAGCAAAACCTTTTGTATGGTTTTGTATGTACTGTGGTATTTTATGCATTGTATTTTTATTGATCATAGTTGAGTGATTATTTACGGTAATTGTTACGAGTGAATACCTGTTCAATTATTATCTGCTGATGTTCTGAGTGTTAATTTAATTGTGTACGATTATATTCTAATAGATTATTGCTTCATTTGATATAAGTCGTTCCATTTTAAAGTTATGCTTTATCATATAACTTTTTGTATTGGATCAGATTATTATAGCATGTGTGTGTTCTTTGTTGAGTATCTTGGGCTTGCCGATCGGAAGGCTAGCGGTTCTAATCCCCCCAAAGAAGTGAGCTCCTGTTGCTCTGTCCCAGCTCCTGCCAACCTAGCAGTTTGAAAGCACGGCAGTACAAGTAGATAAATAGATTCGGCTGTGGCAGGAAGGTAAACGGTGTTTCCATGCGCTCTGGTTTCTGTCACAGAGTTCCACTGTGCCAGAAGTGGTATAGTTGTGCTGGCCACATGACCCGGAAAGCTGTCTGTGGACAAACGCTGGCTCCCTCAGCCTGAAAGCGAGATGAGTGCCGCAACCCCATAGTCGCCTTTGACTGGACTTAACCGTCCAGGGGTCCTTTACCTTTTCTTCTTCTTCTTTTTTGCATTGGCTCTAATAAAATTCTCAACTGAAATGTTATTAGAACCCACTGGAAGCTCATGTAGAGCAAGTTATTTAGAAATGCAATTTTTTGGCAGACGTGTAGATCTAAGTCATTCTTCTTAAACTTCTGAGCATCGGTATGTTTGTGCAGTTAGGTTCCATGGGGCACATTGCACCTAAATTTTCAGCACACTGGTGTAGGGGCAACTGTACAAAATGTACAGTGGTACCTCTGGTTACGTACTTAATTCATTCCGGAGATCCGTTCTTAACCTGAAACTGTTCTTAACCTGAAGCACCACTTTAGCTAAGGGGGCCTTCCTGCTGCTGTTACCGCACGATTTCTGTTCTCATCCTGAAGCAAAGTTCTTAACCCGAGGTACTATTTCTGGGTTAGGGGAGTCTGTAACCTGAAGCATATGTAACCCGAGGTACCACTGTACTCCTACATGTCTTACTTTACCATAAGAACATGTTATGGGAGCTATAGCACAGTTGCTTTGAAACCTCTGTGAATCAGCCCTTAGCCTGAGCATTACATTGCCAGCGTCATTTGTCTCCAAGCCATCGTTGCTGGTATCCCTAATTCACAAAGGCCTGCTTTCCTTCACTTGGAAGAGATTTAAAAAGCACTTGGATGCATTCCGCTCCTGCTTCATGGAGTACAAAACTCCCAGGCCCAGCTTCTCTAGACTCAGAACAAGACGCTGCGCAGATTGAAAGCTCAGAGGAAATGAGAAGTCGAGCTTCCAATCAAATGCGACTGATCATTTGAACAGAAGATCGCTATCGTGTCTTTCCTGGCAGGGAAGCTGATGGAACCACCCTCGCTAATAGGTCTAGTTCAAAAATAATTCCTCAAGTCAGGACAGGATTTTTTGGGAGCTGTTTCAATACAGAGTCGCTGTAAAGAAAGCACTCCCACAGGGAACAGAAATGAGCGTTTAAAAGGGCTTAGCTATTCTATAGCAGAAACCCTCCAGCAAGAAACAGAATCATTCACCCTAAATTTTAATGAATGCTGTTACATACAAGTACCAGACCTTTTTTCACTTGGTCCCACCTTCTTTCCTCCTGGCAACCAGATAGTTCAGTTGATAGAGCATGAGACTCTTAATCTCAAGGTCATGGGTTTGAGCCCTGCTGAATAAATTGGGGGGGGGCTAGATGTGTCCCCCCCCAAAAAACCCAACAACTTTTGACCAAAATAATAATAATCAACTTTGTCTGGATTTTCACTTTTGGGAATGTGGCAGCCCTAGACTAGATGACTCTCGTGGTCCCTTCCAACTCTACAGTTCTAAGATTCTTCGTCTTCTTCTCTGGAATGTGTCTTGGGCGATATCCAGTTGTGCTCAATCTGGGAATGGAAGATTCCTGCTCACGCCGCAGAGCTTCTTCTTATTCTCCTCCCTCCTCCTTTAAAGCCCTATGCGGCCTAGGACCCTCGTACCTACAGGACCGCCTCTCCTGGTATGCCCCGCAGAGGACCTTAAGGTCCATAAATAACAACACTTTGGGGGCCCCGAGCCTCAAGGAGGTTAGATTGGTCTCAACTGGGGCCAGGGCCTTTTAAACACTGGCCCCGACACATTGGAACACTTTGTCACAAGAGACCAGGGCCTTGCGGGATTTGATGCCTGCAAGATGGAGCTGTTCCGCCTGGCCTTTGGCTTAGAATCACTCTGACCCCTTATATGGGATTTGGTATATAAATCTTCCCATGGATAGCTGGCTCGGGTGAATATCTGATGTTTCCTCCCTTTATGGTCTTGATCTATGGGCAACTACTAAAATGGGCTGCATTTTAAGGTGTATTTTAATTGTTGTTTTTTTCTCTCCCCCCCCCCCATGACATTTTATTGTAATTTATATTTGGTGTTAGCCGCCCTGAGCCCGGCCCTGGCCAGGGAGGGCAGGGTAATAATAATAATAATAATAATAATAATAATAATAATAATAATTCTTGTGTGACCCCCAAATCTGCTATGGAGAGCTGGGGTCCCTTCAGAGTATCTACTTTTGGGAGGCTACAATGGGGAGGAAAGGAAGGGGAATTCTGTTTGTGCCCGCATTGGATATAAACACTTGTGTCTAGCTTTAGACTGAAAGTCTGTGAGTAGGGGTGACCAGCATACAACACTCAGGTGCATGACCTAGTGATTTGATGTACTAAATATATCATGCAATAATCTAAAATGTACAGCTTTTACCCTCCATTTAGGAACAAAAAAGACTCCAAGGGCAAGGGCAATGGTTGGGTTAACAAACAGAAAACCAGTAAAGGTCTGAAAGATTTCTACCACTTGCCCTGGTAGAATGCGGCTCGGTTTCTAAGCGTTCGTCTTTAATAAGGTAAGTTTCTAGCCCTCATGACTGTGAGGGAAAATCTGAAAAACATATACATTACCTGGATCTCAACAGAAATAATCACAGATCAGACTTTTGTTCCGACCAATTGGAGAAAAGCTTGATATGTGTGCCAAGAAAGGGGAATGATCTTTCTATCCCCTGCACTGACTGATAAAGAAAGGAAGCGGAATTCTTCTAATTCATTTGCTTATCAATTTCTGTCATGCATAAATTTGTGTGTGTGCAGCCTTTTTATACTCTGGTTATCTCCTGCTTGGACTACTGCAATGCGCTCCAAAACATATATTTATCATCACTTCCCTTCGCTACCCCCCCATCCATGGTTATTGTTATTGTTGTTGTTATGCTGTACAGTGGTACCTCTGGTTACGTACTTAATTCGTTCCGGAGATCCGTTCTTAACCTAAAACTGTTCTTAACCTGAAGCACCACTTTAGCTAATGGGGCCTCCTGCTGCTGCCACTGCGCGATTTCTGTTCTCATCCTGAAGCAAAGTTCTTAACCCGAGGTAGTATTTCTGGGTTAGCGGAGTCTGTAACCTGAAGCGTATGTAACCTGAAGCGTATGTAACCAGAGGTACCACTGTATCATGTTTTTAATATTCGGTTGGGAGCCGCCCAGAGTGGCTGGGGAAACCCAGCCAGATGGGCGAGGTATAAATTATTATTATTATTATTATTATTATTATTATTATTATTATTAACTCTTTTCTGCTACACAGTCGATTCACCCCCCCATTCTCGTTTCCTATCAAAATATTTCTTGCTGAACTTATTCTAACACTGTCAACATTTTAATGTGTTTACGACGATTCTTCAGATATTCTACATATACTTTCCAGTCTTCCGTATACATTCTTTTCATCCTGTTGCCTTGGTCTACTCACCACGAGCCCTGTGAGTGTGTGATTCCCAGTGAAGTGTGTGGCCAGCCTGTGGGGAATGTGACTGGTAAGGACAATCCTTCTGCCCTGTCATGTGTTCATAAGGAGGAGGGGGGTGTCGTATAAAGCCCTTTTCCAGAGCCATTCACATATCAGTCCAAATACCCCTTCTAGAGTTCTTAAAATGGCGATGCCCTCTCTCGGAAAACACGGTGGTGCTCTCTCTCATCACACCAAGTTGAGCAAGACTGATGAGCCAATACTTAGCCAAAGCCAACTTTTGTGTTAACAATGCCTAATGGCACAGAGGGCAGTGGGTGGGGCTCACGTCAGATAGTTTTGATAGTGGCGATTGGGAAATCCTCCGATGGCTCGCAAAACTCCTCCATAAAAAGACAGGGAATGCCTTGCCAGAGCGGAAAATTGCAAGAGGCAGAACATGAGCGGCAGGTTGTTTGGAGAAACTTTTGACGTGCGGCAAAGGTGAGCTTACTAGCATGAACGCATCTCGGTCGCCCCCTCCCAAATAGCAAGTAGGGGAGGTGTGAATTGGGAAAATAAGTGGTAGGAGAAAGGATTGAATTCATCCCCCATAAATGCTCTTTGGGGGGGGGGGAAACAAGAGAGGCGGAAATGTGTTATGATATAATGCAGTGGTTTCCAACCAGTGTGCCGGGGCACCCTGGGGTGCCTTGAATGATAGTCAGGGGTGCTGTGTGAAACACTGGCTTCTGTCCCTCTTTCCTCCCCTCCCTCCTCTGATGCCCTCTCACATCTCTGCCTCCAAAAGCATTGTGTGGTTGTTTGTTGCAGCAGCCCTGGCTACAAGCATCCCAGACAAATAGTGCTTCTGGGAGTGGCCAGGGGGTCTTGGTTGCCAGGAGCTGAGGTGGCCTCGGAGTAAGCAAGAAAGGGGGTGAGGGAGCCCAACCAGCCAGCCCCTGCTGTTGAGAATGGACAGGCAGACAAGTGGGATGCCAGGCAGGCGCCACAATGGCCTTCCTTGTGCTTGCTATCTGCAGCGCCTTGGAGCCGACTGCCTGGTGCCCAAGTGAAGCCCTTCCGCCATGCGGGCCTGGCAGCGCCCGCTACTACTACTACTATCTCCTAAGGAGAGTAAGGTGCTGGCCTAACGTTCACCTTTGGCCAGTCTCTTGCCGGGCCACTAAGGCTGGGTGCATCCAGAAGTGGCTTAGTCATGCTGGCCACATGACCCGGAAGCTGTACGCCAGCTCCCTCAGCCAATAAAGCGAGATGAGCGCCGCAATCCCAGAGTCGGCCACGACTGGACCTAATGGTCAGGGGTTCCTTTACCTTTATTATTATTTTTACCTCAAGGGGAAACTACTGAGAAAGAGCTGGAATAATAATACCCCACCCATCTGGCTGTGTTGCCCCAGCCACTCTGGGCGGCTTCCAACACATACAAAAACATAACAAAACGTCAAACATTAAAAACTTCCCAATCCAGGGCTGCCTTCAGATGTCTTCTAAAAGTTGTGTAGCTCTTCATCTCCTTGGCATTGAAAGGGCATCTCTCCCAATTTACAAATCCACTCTTCCTTTGCTGGTGTGTCCTGAGATTTCCATTTAGTGGATTTGCAAATTAAGCGAGTATATAGAATTGGTAAAATTAACTTCAATTATAAGATATCAACCCAATCAAAAGTTAAGAATGGAGTAGAAGTATTTCGAAGATTATATGTCAAAATGTTGTTCTAAAAATGACATGTGGATAGGCATAGAATAAAAAAATGTAAGCAATAACAAAACCAATAAAGAAGGAAAAATCAGAATTTAACAAAAATAATGTATTATAGAATGCAAGGGGGAAAAGGTAGAAAGAAATATAAAGAAGTCGAATTTCTGTGGAGGGAAGTCGAGGGTGGGTGGTGGGTTTTAAAATTAAGTGTATAATTATGCAGCTGTTGTAATTTAGGTATTATATTTTATGTGAGGGAATCATTTGGAATTTTGGTTATTATGTATATATGTTAAGTTTCAATAAAGATCTTAGGAAAAATAAAATAATAAAATAAAAACCTCCTCTTGGGAAAAAAGGGCATCTGTCCCTTGTCCACCACTCAACCTGAAACCAACAGTAACTTCTGCAGGTGGAAAAAATGAGCATTCCTTTGAGGAAAAACAACACCTATGGGATGAACAATTGCACAGCCTACAGCCAAGAGACAGTTCTACCCTAAGGGCAGGCTGCAGAATCCGCTGGGCTTGCCTTTCCCAGAAGCAGTGCAAAGAAGTATTTACTGATGTATTTATTTACCTGCAAAGGACAATGCAGTCAGTACTTTGACCTAGCTAATCCTTTCGATTGCTTTAGGCTTCCAGAGTTTTGCAATAAAGGTTTCGAGTTATAGCCAGTCAGTTTTGTCTATAGCTAGAATGACCGAAAACAAGCACATTTTGTTGTCCAGCCGTTAAAATTTTGTACTCTTGTCCTGCAGCTAAGTGGTGGTTTTCTTTTCATGACACAGTAACCGCCTTGGAATGAAGACAAGACATGATGGGGGTACATATAACTGCACATGCCTATGAACTTTTAACACTCTCAGACCGGCAGATTGCTACAATATCCCTGTGGGCAATGGATCACAATGTAGTTACAGTGAGCTGGGGTATGATCCAACCATTTCCTCATGTTTTTCAGCTTACCACTGTAACAACCGTAGCCTTTTTTGTATTAAATGGGGGCCTGGCAATTTAACTAGGCTAAAGGTACCTCCTTTTCAGTTATCTGATCTGGCCTGCACCGAACTTCTCATCTTAGAGTGGAACAAAGTTAATGAACTGAGCAGAGAGGATTGTATCCAACTAAGTTCTGCTCAGAGTAGAGCCGTTTAAATTAATGTTTTTCAGCAGCAACAACAAAAAAGTGCTTGTATTAGTGCTACTACAATTGAACAAGTTGCACATAGCACACAGGTGCATGAACAGTTTTCTGCAGCAGCGATGTCATGCCATGTAACCTGTATGCTTCAGGAAGCGAACAAAATGCTACTCATCTACAGAGAGAAAAGCTAGCAGCAACTTGTGGTGTTAAATACCAGTGTACTGAAAGAAGCAAAGAGCATCAGTGTCAAAGCAATGATTCTTCAACATCAACTTCGTTGGACTGGTCATGTTGTGCGGATGCCCGATTATCGTCTTCCAAAGCAACTACTCTATTCCCAACTTAAAAATGGAAAGAGTAATGCCGGTGGTCAACAAAAGAGGTTTAAAGACTCACTCAAGGCAAATCTTGAAAAATGTAGTATAAACACCGACAACTGGGAAACACTGGCCTGCAAGCGCTCCAGTTGGAGAACAGCCTTTACCAAAGGTGTCAGGGGCTTTGAAGATGCTCGAACTCAGGTCGAAAGAGAGAAACATGCTAAGAGGAAGACAGGCTTGGCAAACCCTCACCTTCATCAACTCCCACCTGGAAACCAATGTCCCCACTGTGGAAGGACGTGTGGCTCCAGAATTGGCCTCCACTGTCACTTACGGACTCACTGTTAAAACCGTGTTTGTGGGAGACAATCTTACTCAGCTATGAGTGGTTGAAGAAGAAGAAGATGATGAAGACTCATCTACAGTGAGAAAAGCCAGCAGCAACTTGTGGTGTTAAATACCAGGGAAGACTCATCCTCCTCATTTGGTGTCAAGCAGGGATAAAAGCAGGGACGGGGGTGGCGCTGTGGGTAAAAGCCTCAGCGCCTAGGGCTTGCCGATCGAAAGGTCGGCGGTTCGAATCCCCGCGGCGGGGTGCGCTCCCGTTGCTCGGTCCCAGCGCCTGCCAACCTAGCAGTTCGAAAGCACGCCAAAGTGCAAGTAGATAAATAGGGACCGCTTACTGGCGGGAAGGTAAACGGCGTTTCCGTGTGCTGCGCTGGCTCGCCAGATGCAGCTTTGTCACGCTGGCCACGTGACCCGGAAGTGTCTCCGGACAGCGCTGGCCCCCGGCCTCTTAAGTGAGATGGGCGCACAACCCTAGAGTCTGTCAAGACTGGCCCGTACGGGCAGGGGTACCTTTACCTTTACCTTTAGGGATAAAAGCCACATACAGCAATAATAGAGGACATTGTGCATCCGTTCTGTTTTTTAGAAGGCAAGTTAGCATCTGCATTCCTCCCCAGGATGAATGCGCTAATTTATTTCCTACCGCTCGCCCCTTGTAAAACCAGTCTCGCAAGTTTCGAAAACTCTAAAAGCCAGCCTTTTTTTCCGGTGATGCAAAATGAAGCAATTGCCTGAGGTGATGGGAGCCAGGAGTACTGAGACTAGAAGCAAGAGGCATATCTAGGGCACCTTGTGCCCTTGCCAAGGAACTGTATCAATGCCCCCCTGGAAAAAACAACAACATTTTACCACATGCCTTTGTGCCGCAGTGTGAGAAGGAAAGGATGCTTCTCCTGTGCTAGATCTGACCGTGACAGCAGCACTGCAGTGCCACATATATACCGTATTTTTTCTCTATAAGACTCACTTTTTCCCTCCTAAAAAGTAAGGGGAAATGTGTGTGCGTCTTATGGAGCGAATGCAGGCTGCGCAGCTATCCCAGAAGCCAAAACAGCAAGAGGGATTGCTGCTTTCACTGCGCAGCGATCCCACTTGCTGTTCTGGCTTCTGAGATTCAGAATAATTTTTTTCTTCTTTTCCTCCTCCAAAAACTAGGTGCATCTTGTGGTCTGGTATGTCTTATAGAGAGAAAAATACGGTGCATTGTACAATACATAGTCTAATATGTGATTTTTGCATGCCCGACCCTCCAGACCGGCGTCCCCAGCAGAGGCTGGTTTCACCAACCTTTAGGTACTCCTCTGACTGGAAGCCGACGTCAGACAACGGCTTCCTGTTCTGACTTTTGTGGAAGCCATGAATGTTTCCTGGTTCAAAAGCAACAGGAAGTGTTGTCAACTGGCTTCCTTGTTGTTTCCCCACTCCTACAAAAGGAGAATGGAACGTGGGGAATTGAATCGTATGCAGTCACATCACCGGCCCATTTAGCTCAATGCTGTTTACACTGGCCGGCAGCACCTCTCCAGGAATTCAGATGGGGTTTCTTCCAGACTCACCTGAAGATACCGGGGATTGAACCTTGCACCTTCTGCATCCAAAGCTCCTCTCTACCACTGAGCCATGGCCCTTTCTCATATTTAATTTGATTTTGCAAACATAGCCGATAACTTCCGTGTTACAAAAAGGGAATTAGTTTAATAATACAAAAATCCACAGGCACCTCATTTTACCGTCTTGCTAAGATTGGAAAACCCAATGCCCACACATGTCATTAAGACCTTGTCTCCACCTTTGCGTTCTTCGCCCGACGGTTTGCTTTCGATTTTAAACATAACCTGGAAGTAACTTCTCAGATGCCGCAGAAACTCAATTCTAAGAAAGGAAGAAAAGGCAAACGTGAACGTCTTAACCTACGCAAAAGTTAACGTGGGCAACATCTGGATGCCAACAGATACATCTGAAATTTATAACCGGGAAGGGGGGGGGATACACACGATTTATAAAAAAAATTCTTTTCCAAGATTCTATATATTGAGCAAACTGAAAGTCTAGTACACACAGAAAAGTACACATCACAATTAGCATTTGATTTAGTTATGGAAATAGATGGCTGGAGCTGACAAATTTATATCATAAGTTGTCCTAATATAACCAGCTAACTTTATTAAACCTCACGATAATTCCACAATTATCATCTATGTATTTCTAACAGCGTAACCAAACCAGTAATTTTTGATATAACTGTAAAAACTACTCTGAAAATTTATTATTCCAAAAATGAAACCGTCATCTGGTTGTAAATATTAACGTTATACCAGCAAGAACGAGCCTTTCTGTAAAAAAAAAATATTTAAATCAAGTCTTACTGACTAGTGATTTAAATCGGGATTTAAATCGATTTCATTTAAATCAAACCCACCCTGCTGACACTGGTGGGTTTCTTTTTATTGCTGACCGAGACAAGATCCTGACAATTTGCAACTCAGTTTCTCCCATTGGGCGATCCCTGCTCTGCCTCTGCTCCTTATATAGGCTCATTGCCAATACAGGAAAGATCACTTGGTCATCTTTGCTACCAAAGGCGTCCCCAGATGATTGTGTACCGCTTCCGAGTGTTATGTCTGAGAGCTTCTGGATTACCACCCATCAGTCTGGTCTCCCTCCACCCCAATCACAAGATCTCCCCTTTGGCTTCCAAGGTCAGAGGCCAAGGTCCAGCAGTAGTTCCCCAGCACAGCACCCATGTCATTGCGATGGCACCATCATTCTTCAGTTATCACAGTACTGTACCTTTCACACATACAGCACCGGTACCATGATAACCGAAAAAGGACAGTTCACAGTCTAGTTGTTCTAACTGTTGGAACCGGGGGATGAAAAGCCAGCTGGCTCAACCGCAGCTGGAGCGTCTCCCCTCGCAGCCTTGCCGCTGCGGAGATCCATCAGTCATCCTCCCCGACATGAGTCTGTGACTCAAGCAGAGCAGGCTTGAGCACACATTACTCAGCAGTGTAAACTGCACAACAGAGGAGGCTTGAGGCGTGGACACAATACTTAACTACGCATTTATTATACATAAATCAGGACAAAGAAAACATGGCTTCTCTCCTTGCCGTCTTCTCGGAGAGACTGAAAACAAAAGCAACACAGAGCGGAAGTTCCGCTCACGCCAGCAATCTGTGCTGGAATGTAAACAGGCATGTGACATGTAACAAGCCACATATCTGCAGCAAAGGGTGGAATGAAATTCCCAACACTAAATGGATGCAGAAGCCAGCATGCAAGGTGAAGAAACCACAGCCAAGCTCTCCACTGGAAATGGTCAATTGCAACAAAAGCAGGAGCTGCATCTCCCAATACTGACATCTCCTTCCACCAATATCAAAACGGGTCTTTTCCTTTGCACAGACAGCTTTATGCCAAATGCTGAAACACTCGCATTACTCCACCCAAACACAAACGGGGATGCCTGGCAGTTTCTTTTCAATCTTCGCAAATCGAGTCAGAGAAGATGATTAAACGGTCCAAAATATTAGCCTTTCTATACCACAGCTATTGGTATAAAGGGTCTCAGCCCTGTATACCTGAAGGAGCATCTCCTCCTGCATTGTCCAGCCTGGACACTGAAATCCAGCTCCGATGGCTTTCTGGAGGTTCCCTCATTGCAAGAAGTGAGGTTACAGGGAACCAGGCAGAGGGCCTTCTTGGTAGTGGCACCCACCCTGTGGAACGCCCTCCCATCAGATGTCAAGGAAATAAACAACTATCCAACTTTTGGGAGACATCTGAGGCCAGCCCTGTATAGGGAAGTTTTTATTGTTTGGCATTTTATTGTGGTTTGTATAAATTGTGGGAAGCCACCCAGAGTGGCTGGGGTAACTGAGTCAGATGGGCAGCATATAAAATCATCACCATCACCACCATGGCCCAGAGGTTACCCCAGAAAACAAGTACCCAGTTTGTGTGCCCATTACTTGCCGCAGAATGTTTCAGAGCTCTGGAAATGTGGAGGATTGATGAGCAAGTCATCTGTTGGCTTTCCTAAAATCAGACAACAGGTAATATACTGCAAAGGTAAAGGACCCTTAGCAAAGGGACGTGGGTGGCGCTGTGGTCTAAACCACCGAGCCTCTTGGGCTTGCCAATCAGAAGGTCGGCAGTTCGAATCCGCATGACGGGGTGAGCTCCCGTTGCTCAGTCCCAGCTCCTGCCAACCTAGCAGTTCGAAAGCACACCAGTGCAAGTAGATAAATAGGTACCGCTCCTGCGGGAAGGTGAACAGTGTTTCCGTGCGCTCTGGCTTCCGTCACAGTGTTCCGTTGTGCCAGAAGTGGTTTAGTCATGCTGGTCACATGCTACCTGTGGACAAACGCTGGCTCCCTCAGCCTGAAAGCGAGATGAGCGCCACAACCCCATGGTCGCCTTTGACTGGACTCAACCGTCCAGGGGTCCTTTACTTTTTATCTTTTTACCTAATATACTGCACTGAGGGCTTTGAAGAAGTTCCTTTCGCAGCTACAAATTAAGCATTCACAGCAGTAACAAAATCTGTTATTCTATGCAATTAGCAAATTGAATCACCCAAAGAGATGGGTGATTCCTTCTCAGGGGGTGGGGGAAAGAGAAAGGACTTACGTGTATGGGGACAGAGGTCCTAGCAAGACTTTGGAGACGTCCTGCTGCCCAAGGGTCATGAGGAGCAAAATGAGGCTTTGGTTTGTTGAATCCACACAGCCTCCCTGCAAACGCAAACCATTTAATAATTAAGCTTTGCACTTAACCGGAAAATATGGGCGAAAAGGGGAAGAGGGAGGGAAAACCACAGAACAGCTACCAACTGCATTTCAAGGGTCAAAAAGATAACACACGTTCAACGAACCCAACGGCAAAAAAGGTGCTTGAAATCAGTATTGGGACCAATTTGTGTGCAAAAGGAGAGGAATTTGTAGGGCCAAAGGAGTCAACTGCCCAATCCCATGTATTGTACTTACTCAGAAGTAAGCCCCACCACAGTCTAACAGATTTACCCTCCGGGAAGTGGGTACAGGCACGCGGCAGCCTGAGTTAACCAAGACAGGTGGTTCAAGTGGAAATACCTCCATCATATGCTGAGATTCCTTTCTGCAAGACCAACCCGCCAGCCCAATCTGTGGCATGCGTTTTCTTTTTAATTTTTCAAAAAATTATTTTCAATGCAAAATTACAACAAAAATTACAAACAATGAATCCAAAATAAAACAGTACAAACGGGGGGGGGGGGGGCACAAGAGCAAAAAGAACGAGAACAAAACAAAAAACCACACATCTACAAATAAAACCATGTCATCGTTCTAATCGTTACGTACATATACACATATTGACTTACTTCCTATGTTCTAAGACGTCGAAATTTTTACTCTTTCTAAATTGTTGTGTCTAATGTAGATTACCTCTATCTTTATACTTTTTGCACCATTTTCCTCTTTCTTTAACCCTGCAAAGCTTCATCCCTTACATACCAAGATGCTTACTCCAGAGCAATGTTTTCTCATATACTCTTTAGCACATCCCCGTTCTTTTAATAATTTTTAGTCCGATTGTCCCCTTATGAATGCTGGTGAGCCTTGCCAGATGTATATATTCACAAAATTTAATTTGCCATTCTTTCATTGATGGAATTTTTCTCCCTTTCCAATTTTTTGCTATGAGCATCCTGGCAGCTGTTGTCGCCTAGAGGAATACTTTCCTTTGATTGTCAGGAATATCGTTTGTGATTATACCTAAAAGGAATGCCTCCGGTTTTTTACTAAAAGATATTTTAAACATCTTTTTTGATTTCTTCATATATTTCACTCCAAAATTGTTTAATAGGTCGGCATTCCCACCTCTGGGGCATGCGTTTTCTTGACCTCAGATGCACTCAGGAAGAGCATAGAAAGAAACATGACCCTGGCTTTCAAACTCCATCCTGAGCCTTACAGCCCATTAGGCAACCATGAATAAGGCCCATCTCTTTCTCCAGCTCTCATTAGGAAGTAAAGTAGTCATTGGCATATCCAATGACTCAAGCTGACCACTAACAGATCAGGAACCCATTTAGCGCAGGGTGCATCAGCAGCAAGAACAAAATTATTCTGCGGCCTACAACCTTCCTAATCAAAGCGGCGAAGTCTTTCGAAACCAGAGAAGGGCTCTAATTGCCTCTGAAAAACGAGTCCTATTTCTGACCAAGCTCATTTGCTGCATTAAGGAGAAACACATTACACACAGCGCAGGTTTTCTTTCGCCATCTAGAGAAGGAATACAACCCGGGCAGCGTGGAGAGAAAGAGAGTCTCCCTAATGCAAAGATGTAAAATGAAGTTATGAGGCACCACCACAATTCTTCAGGGGGCGAAAACGAAACAGCTACTTACTCTGTGAATCTCTTCAAGTAGCAGCTTTGCACAGTTTATGGCCAGGTCTTCCGGGAGCACAGCTGCGCCCTGTCCCTGGGGGCTGGAGGCCAACTCAGCACTGAGGAAAGTACCATTTGTCGTCTCTGCAACCAGAGTGAGGCCGAAACCCGGGGACCTGAAAGAAGAAAGCACACAGGACACAGGGGTGGAATGAAAGGAATTGTTTCATTTTAAAATCCCGTGATGAAGGGGCTTGCTTGTTGCTTAAAAAAACCAAAGCCTTAAACTTACATGTGAAAAAATAATGTACTGGTATAAAATAGTAAGTGACATTTACTCCCATCTGCACCCAATTGGGCCTGGTCCTTCTCCTTGACCCCTTGACTGTTTTGCACCAGGCCTGTCTAACTGAGCCCAGCAGTGGCCATGCCAAGGTTTTCCAAAGAGATCATCCCTAATGCTGGCAACCGGATCTTTTCAACTGGAAACCCTGGGATCTTCAGCATTCGAAACACTTACTAAGCCACTGAGTTACTATGCCCATCAGTTGGGTACATGAGAAAACGCATTGCACAGAGTTAAGACTGTTGTACAGTCTGCACAGAGAAGCCAGAGTGGGACCGAGTTTGGTCCTAGATCATAGCTCCAGCTTCAGAAGAAGAAAGCCCACTTGGAGGATGCTGTGAGACAGCATAGGTCTTTCCGCTTGGTTTGATATCAGGGCAATACAGGGCCTAAAGGGCAAGTAATTGCAGTCCTATAAAGTAAGAGGCAGTGAGAGATTTTACTTTCTTGGGCTCCATGATCACTGCAGATGGTGACAGCAGTCACGAAATTAAAAGACGCCTGCTTCTTGGGAGAAAAGCAATGACAAACCTAGACAGCATCTTAAAAAGCAGAGGCATAACCTTGCTGACAAAGGTCCGTATAGTTAAAGCTATGGTTTTCCCAGTAGTGATGTATGGAAGTGAGAGCTGGACCATAAAGAAGGCTGATCGTCAAAGAATTGATGCTTTTGAATTATGGTGCTGGAGGAGACTCTTGAGAGTCCCACGGTCTGCGAGAAGATCAAACCTCTCCACTCTTAAGGAAATCAGCCCTGAGTGCTCACTGGAAGGGCAGATCCTGAAGCTGAGGCTCCAAGACTTTGGCCACCTCATGATAAGAGAAGACTCCCTGGAAAAGACCCTGATGTTGGGAAAGATGGAGGGCACAAGGAGAAGGGGACGACAGAGGACAAGATGGTTGGACAATGTTCTCGAAGCTACCAGCATGAGTTTGACCAAACTGCGGGAGGCAGTGGAAGACAGGAGTGCCTGGTGTGCTCTGGTCCATGGGGTCACGAAGAGTCAGACACGACTAAACAAGTAAACAACAACAACAAAAATAAGAAGCGCACTTGGTGTAAAAAGGAGACCGACAGCTTGTGACAATAAAGGTCAAAAACAACAGGAGACAGGCAGAGCTGAATGAACTGTGCCCTAAGAAATTTCCAAGTCCATTGGATGGCAAACCTGCTGCTAAAGTATGCGTGGAAATGTAAGAATCCTCTTCCCAAGAGTTGTAGAGTTTGGAAGCAGGGTGGGCAGAGTTCAGGAGGGGTTTCCTTCCTTACAAAAGCTGGCTGTGATCAGAAGGTACAGAAGGTCAGATGGATCAGGTGAAGCTCAATGAAACACTCATGCATTGTCAGAGTGGAAGCCAGGAGGGTCTATGGCTCCAATCCCATTTCAGCCACAAATTCAGCAGTTCAGCCTATGACAAGCCACTGTTCCCCAAACTTCACTACTTCCTCACCTACCGTACAGATAGAATGATATCTCACAGAACTGTTGCAGAGATTACCGACAGGCTTTGAAAACTGCAAATTGAGCTGTATCAATGCTACAGAATTGTTATTACCAGACTGCCTTCTGCCCCCACCTCCACCCCTTCTCCTTCAAGTAAGCCACAAATAAACCACAAATAAATGGCCTATTAAAGAATAATGGGTGGAGGTATATATAAAATATTATTAGGAAAACTTACTTCCCAGAGCTTGTCCCTTTCATATGGTCTGTGTGGATGTAAATATCCGGTAGGAATTTATTCAGGATGCTCCTTGCAGAATCCACAATTCGGTTTGCAATCTGCGGGGACACTCTGACCGAATAGCTGGTTTATGAAATTAAGGAATTTCTTATAGAAAAGGGCGTTAACACAAAAGCAGGCCAGTATACAGAAGAGGGCTTCCTTTTTTTATTTTATTTATATTTATTTACATTTTATACATCCTTTTTATTTTTGACAAATAATCATAAATAAGAACAAAAATGTGCGCCCCATCACCAAGACCATTCCATTATAACTATTCAACCTCCCAAAATTTCAACATCTCTTACGATGGTCTGACTCCTTTCTGTTTTAAGAGTACAAATTCAACAAGCATATCTCCTCCGAAATCACTTATCCTGCGTATTCCCCATCTAACCTTAATGGCACATGTTAATTTATCATTAACAGCAATATCCCACACCTCTTTATACCATTCTTCCATTTTATATTCTGCTTGCCCCTTCCACTTCCTAGCTATAATAATTCATGCAGCTATCAATAAATTTGTGACCAAGTCCTTCATAGCTGGAAGCCAACACATTTCCTGCTTGTGCATTTTGCTTTTTTGTTTTTTAAATATTTTTTATTAATTTTCCTTTTAAACAATATATTCACATCATTACTAACCACACAATCTAATACACATCTATTTGCAAGGGAACCACACTGAGTCAATGGGGCTTACTCAGGTCTGTGGATATTCAGATTGCAGCCTAACTCTCTCCCTTACTGTATAAGGGAAGCAAAGAAATTAGTTTGGAAACCTTTCAAGAAGGATACGCCACACCTCTGATGCGCTTAATTTTGCCAGGATCAACGTACTGAATGGGCATCAATGCTTTCTTAACAGGACAACTGAATATCACTTCACCACCTCCTTTGGGCGGCATGCCCCTCCGCACAATCTGAAAACAATAAACGAGAATTTTAAGCAGTAAGGTTTTTAAGAGCTCCAGCTTTTTCATCCAACAACATTTGAAGACAAATTCTAGCGAGGCAATGCAGCTGCCACAATGTATAGGAAAGCTCATTCAAATCAGGGAGAAAGGTTAGCACACTCGATATTAATAAGAATTCATAGAAATGGTGATTTGAGGTCTTACCTTCAATTCCAATTCTTCGCCGTCGATTCCAAATCTTTTCAATAAAGGCAGAGCTGTCGCCTTAAGGCAATCCACCTGAAAGATATTCATTGAGAAAGCCTCTTGACTAGAAGACTACACAAACAATCTTTGCGCCCCAACCAATTAAAAGTTCGTTCTGAGAAGGAGTTTTTAATTCACAATGTGTTGGGGGGGGGGGTGTATGTGTGATTAGATTTGCCAAAAGCAACATAGCACCAGAAACTGGTTCAATTACATGTACTTTGGATTCATAATCAACAATTGCTTTTTCAGTTTCTCCATTAAGCAGTTTCAGTTAGAACAGCCTTGAGCTGTGGCTATGGGGCAGCCACAGAACATGGTCTCTTATACCCACAGCACTCCCAGTGACAGACTCTTTCCCTTTCTCCGTGTTAAATGACATGGACGCAGTAAAAGGATTTGCTGTTATAGACCCAACAAGAGCGGAAGTGTGGGTGTGGGGGCATGAACCCCCCCAATCCTCAGGGACCAAATTAAGGGGCCTATGTGGCCACAAATCAATGACTTACCAAGCTCTCTTCCCCCAGACTCCTCCTTGCTCTTGTTGCAGCCACCCTCCACTCTTCCCACCATCTCGCTCCTAATAATTTTATTATTTATTCCCCAGCCATCTGGCTGGGTTTCCCCAGCTACTCTGGACGGCTCCCAGCATAATAGTAAAAACACAGTAAAACACCAGACATTAAAAACTTCCCTAAAAAGGGCTGCCTTCAGATGTCTTCTGAAAGTCAGATTGTTGATTATTTCCTGGACATCTGAAGGGTGTTCCACTGGGAGAGTGCCACTACTGAGAAGACCCTCTGACTGGTTCCCTGTAACTTGACTTCTCGCAGTGAGGGAACCGCCAGAAGGTCCTTGGAAGTGGACCTCAGTGTCCAGGCCGAACAATGGGGGTGGAGACGCTCCTTCAGGTCTACAGGGCCGAGGCCATTTAGGGCTTTCAAGGGCAGCACCAACACTTTGAATTGTGCTCGGAAACATAAAAACACCATTGACACTTGAGACGATTCACAACTTACCGTAGGATCCACTTGATCATTGGTGGCACCGCGGAGAACAATCCTTAGAGGGTGCTTCATGAACGGCGCTAAGCACAGCAGGCTTTCCAAATAATACCCAATGCTGCGGTTGGGGCTGCATTCATGTTCCAGTGAACCCCCGTAGAGAAGGCCAGGCTGATAGTATAAAGTGGTACCTTTCAAAGAGTACAGAAAACATTCTCCGCATTAGTTGTCCATGTCTATAACAAGGTCGATATAAGCCAGAAGTTGGGCTTGCCCAACCCTGGAGGCCCATGATATAGAAGTGATTATTACATACACCTGCTGAAGGAGATGCCTGGTGACCCTTTTAAACCCACTGCAGCCATTGAAATGGGACACGGGTGGCATTGTGGGTTAAACCACAGAGCCTAGAACTTGCCGATCAGAAGGTTGGCGGTTCGAATCCCCGTGACGGGGTGAGATCCCATTGCTCGGTCCCTGCTCCTGCCAGCCTAGCAGTTCGAAAGCACGTAAAGTGCAAGTAGATAAATAGGTACCGCTCCAGCGGGAAGGTAAACAGCGTTTCCGTGCACTGCTCTGGTTCGCCAGAAGCTGCTTAGTCATGCTGGCCACATGACCCGGAAGCTGTACGCCGGCTCCCTTGGCCAATAAAGCGAGATGAGCGCCGCAACCCCAGAGTCGTCCACGACTGGCCCTTTACCTTTACCAGCCATTGAAACAATTGCAGGAACTTTCCTGGCTTCCTACCTCCCCTCCCTTTTGAGTATCCCGTTTCAAATTTAAGACAGTTAACTTCCGGGAGAAGGGCTATGCTCTCTTGCACTCCGTAAAGTGCTATGCATTACACTGTGATGGTGCCAAGTAGATAATCGATACATAAATACCTGTTTGGTTTATTTCAATCCTAGAGCCATTGGTTATTTTGTCAATCAGCCGGATAAAGTTTGCTTCAAAATCTGTCAGAGAAACATAAGATGCTTAGCATTCAGTCACTATTCCGAGAACCTTAATGAAATCCCAACAACATGCAATGTGCTACAATCAAAACATTTCCCCCATTTAAACTCTTTAAACAGTTTGCCAACCATGCCATTAAAAGTAGATGGGAGAGAACAAAATGCGTCCCCATTTGGTAGCTGAGGGAACCGTAAGAATTTTGTCCAACTGAACGCAAGGCTGTGATCCTGCACAAACTCTTGAATGCCAGCCCCATTTACACAGAGCGAGGCTTTCTTCCAGGTAAACATGCACTGGCCTGATCTGCAAGCCCTCTTTTCGGTGTTATGGGAGCAGTGTAGAGTTAGAAACTCAGATATATAAGCTGAGAGACTCCCACAGAGCAAGGTAAAGTCATGCTGGAATCAGTAGCAGAACATTAGCTCCTTCTTAACCCTCTGCACTGTTCTCAACAATAAGCTCTAGGGGGGAAACCAACTCGATGCAACTTGTATGGGAATTCAGAATTCCAACCCATCCACTCATCCTGTCCCCCACTGCTTCCCTACATATTGGGTACTGCGATTGGACATGGCCCATATTTGAGGAATATCTTTTACGTTCAAAGTGAGAGGGAGGGTGTGTAAACAATGGCAATACTATAACCCTTAAGTGAACCTAAAAAGGAAGGTATACAGAGGGACTCTAATGGATCCAGTTCTGGTAATCTGAAAACACAGCCCCCTGGGCGCAGCCTCAAATCTGATAATACAAAAATGCTGTTCCCCACACCCTTAACCAGGCATAGGCAAACTCGGCCCTCCAGATGTTTTCAGACTACAATTCCTATCATACCTGACCACTGGTCCTGTTAGCTAGGGATGATGGGAGCTGTAGTCCCAAAACATCTGGAGGGCTGAGTTTGCCTATGCCTGCTCTTAACCATTCACAGAATTGGAAAGGACTGTGAGAGTCAGCTGATCCTGTGTCCCAGTTTTATGCCTGCATGGAGGCAAGTCCGAGCATCCGTGAGTCTTTCTTGTATGCTGCTTCCTCTGTGCAGAGTTATCAGCTGCTAGGACAACCAGTTTGTCGCTGCCTGAAGTGAAATTCTGTTTACCGACAGAGAATGCTTTGTCATGATCTGGGAAACACAGGTTAGCCTCTGGAGCTTCTCAGAGCAGAGATGTATGAAAGTATAGCTCCAGCCATTTTAGCTCTAGAATAGGAAGAAGCTATGCATGCTATGTATCTCCCCGATATTCAGAGAGGGCGTAAGCACAAGCCTAACAATTTCTAATCAGAAGTAAGAAAGGGCCCCATTACCTTCAGTAACTTAGGGCTTCATCAAACCTAAATCCGGCCCTGCGGGGATCCGACCTGCGCAACCTTGGCGTTGCCAGCACCGTGCCCCAGCCAAAGGGGACAGTTTCTTAGCATCATGGAATTGTAGAGTTGGAAGGGACCCTGAGGGTCATCTAGTCCAACCCCCTGAAATGCGGGAGTCTCAGCTAAAGCATCCCTGGCAGATGGCCATCCAACCTCTTCTGTGAGGCCACAGGTTCTTCTTGTTAGCGTTAGGCTGGGCGCTGCAAGGGAGCAGCTGTGCTGTTGCCCGCTTTCACTTAGGCAAGAAGGGTAGCTGGTCTTGGGGTTGTAGGACCTCCGTCAGGGGCAGCTGCAAATTCCTGCACTGCACGGGGGTGGGCTGGATGACCCTCAGGGTCCCTTGCAGCTCTAGGTTTTGCTGCTGCTGCTTTCTCCTCCACCCAACCCGCCTGCCCTCCTCCTTTTCCTCCTCTCCAGGCAGCTCCTCGCCCGCCTCCCTCCTCGCTCGCCCAGGGCAGACGCACCTCGGAGTCCCGGGTTCTCCTCCTTGGCCCGGATCTTGCGGATCTTGACCGGGCGGCCGCTGAGCGTGGAGAGCACCAGCCTCTGCCGCAAGAAGTTGCACCCGACGTAGCTGAGCGAAGCAGAGGCGCTCGCCATGTCGCCGGTTCCTCCGCGCTGCCTCCGGGGAGATCGGGCGGCGGCGGCGGCAGGGGACGCGTCCGGCGGAGGAGCTGGCAGGCAGGCAGGCAGGCGGCGAGCGCCGGGTTGTTATGGTCGCAGGGAGCTCCGCATCGCCCACGTGGTTTGGAGCAGGAAGAGAGAGCGCCGAGGCGTCGCGGGGTCAAAGGGGAAGGGGCGGGGCTCCGGAGCCCGGGCAGCCAGTGGGAGGAGAGGCTGCTGGGGAAGCAGGAGGCGGGGCGATGGAAGGAGGCGCGCCGTGCCAGGAAAAGGGCGGAAGTGCTAGCGAAAGCATGGCTAGGCGGGGACCCCCAGCAAGGGGTGCCATAGGCAGCGCCTGTGACAAGGATCTCAGGGTTCTCAGCTGGACAGGAGTCCGCAGCAGAAAAGGCCGATGCATTATCATCTGTAGTGATGAAATGCTTCGAAAGACTGGTCCTTCAACACCTTAGACAGCGGTTGTCAACCTGTGAGTCCCCAGAAGTTGTTGGACTACAACTCCCATCATCCCAGAGCTCTGGCCTTGCTGGCTAGGAGTGATGGGAGTTGTAGTTCAACAACATCTGGGGACCCACAGGTTGGGAAAGGCTGCCTTAGAACCTTCTTTCCACCAGACTTTCATAATCATCAGTTTGCCTGTAGAAGAAATAGGTCCACAGATGATGCAATAGCTACCGCCTTTCATCTTGCAGCAAGTCATCTACCTGGGCTGTTAGGCTGCTGAATGAAAAGATAACAAGAGGGCAACTGACTTTTGGGTTTGGTGGGTGTGCGTCAGTAAACAAGGGGAATTAAGACTAAGAGAGCTGAGTGGGGGGTGCTCATGTAATCTCACTGTATACAAGTTGTACAAATGACAATAAAGTATTTCAATTTCAATTATTGCCAGGAGGTTGGATTAGATGACCCTTAGGGCTCCCTTCTTCCAACTCCACAATCCTATCATCGAAACAAACAAAAAATTCCTTCCAGTAGCACCTTAGAGACCAACTAAGTTTGTTATCAGTATGAGCTTTCGTGTGCATGCACACTTCTTCAGATACACATGCATGCACACGAAAGCTCATACCGATAACAAACTTAGTTGGTCTCTAAGATGCTACTGGAAGGAATTTTTATTATTATTTTGTTTCGACTACGGCAGACCAACACGGCTACCTACCTGTAACAATCCTATCATTTTAGACATCTAGTGTCCAAATCGAGGGAAGCAATAGTCACACGCTGTCCTGCCTTGGTCAGACCACACCTGGAATACTGTGTTCAGTTCTGGGCACATGGGCGTAGCTAAGGGAGTGCAGGGAGTTAATTGCCCCCCATCCTTTAAAAATATTGAAAAGCATTAAAAATACTCAATACAGTGGTACCTCAGGTTAAGAACTTAATTTGTTCTGGAGGTCCATTCTTAACCTGAAACTGTTCTTAACCTGACGTTCCACTTTATTTTTATTTTATTTTTTTCATCTTCTTTTAAATTTTATTTCCATGCTTATTACATACAAAAAAAGGGAACAATACTGAAAAGGGGATACAACTTAAGAGAGGAGGGAAAAGGAAAGTAAATCTAATTTACACAATCTGTTATTAAGATAAAAATTATGACAAAAAATTATGATTACAATTTCATGTTGCAATAAAAGTAAAAAATCTCATTATCTTTTATACCCGACTTCCCATCTATTCCTTAATGCTTTTTACATACATTTACTGCCATATCAAAATACTATTTCCTGAGGTACCACTTTAGCTAATGGGGCCTCCTGCTGCCGCCGCGCCACTGCCGCGCGATTTCTGTTCTCATCCTGAAGCAAAGTTCTTAACCCGAGGTACTATTTCTGGGTTAGCGGAGTCTGTAACCTGAAGCGTCTGTAACCCGAGGTACCACTGTAAACTTTTCTGGGGAATCTACCCGTGATCTCCCCAAAATAGCTCATTAACTTTTTGGGGCTAAAAAATTCCCACCCCCCTAACAAAAATCCTGGCTACGCCCATATCTGGGTGCTACAATTTGAGATGGATATTGACAAGCTGGAATGTGTGCAGAGGAGGGTGACCAAGATGATCAAGGGCCTAGAAACCAAGCCTTATGAGGAATGGTTGAAGGAGCTGGATATGTTTAGCCTGGAAAAGAGGAGACTGAGAGGGGATATGATAGGGCTGTCACATGGAAAAGGCAGCAAGCTTGTTTTCTCCTGCTCTGGAGGGAGGATTCGAACCCATGGCTTCGAGTTACAAGAAAGGTGATTCCGACAAAACAGGAAGAACTTTCTGACAATAAGAGCTGTTCGCCAGTGGAATGGTTTCCCTTGGGATGTTGTCGACTCTCCTTCCTTGGAGGTTTATAAGCAGAGTTTGGATGGTCATCTGTCATGGATGCTTTAGCTGAGATTCCTACATTGCAGGGGGTTGATGACCCTCAAGGGTTCGTTCCATCTCTATGATTCTGTAATATAACTGTTAAGTTGTGGGTGAACATAACAGACAACATAGCGATTCTTCAAACAGCTCTTGTTTATTCACAGGCCAGAACAGAACTGAACTGAAGGGTTCAGCCAGCCTGCTCCAGTACAATGTAACTGTAACAGTTTTCTAAAACTATCCAATCACTGAACGTCACTTTCGATCCCTTATTTGCATAACTATCTACAGTATCCCCCTGCTGGCCCTGGGTGAGAACTTCAGTACATAACAATAACAAGAAAACCGTTTAGTCTCCAAGGTGTTGCCAGGCTCTCGTTAGAGATTTTTAGCTGTACAGAAAATACACATCTTTGGATGCAGACACAATTATCCTTTCCCCAGCGTGTGTGGAGGAGCCGTCACCAATCTAACTCCATGGAGGGAGATCTCATCCCCCCTCAAGTGCACCACTGTTCAAAGGACCCCCAGCCACCCGCTTTGCTGGGGATCAGGCAGGCAATTAACATGAAGCGCAGAGTAGTCAAGTTATGTGTCTGCAAGAGTGAGTCATCTGTATTGGCATTCCCCCAGGCTTTTGGAGATACATCTGCTTACACATGTGTCCCCTTGCCCTCTCAACTTGGGTCTTCTGTTTTAACTGCTGTGCTGCTTTAATTGGGTTATTTTACTGCATATTTTAATTATGTGTGTCTCTTTTTAAAACGTTTGTGCAGGTGGTTTTTACAGGTCTCAGCTGCTCCCAAATCCTATTTTGGCAGAAAGCAGAAGATTAATAACAACCAGCAGCCCCATCCTCTGCTACCCAAAACTGTTTGTAACATCTGCAGTATTATAATGCAAAATATCATGAGTACAAACAGCAACAGCAGCTCTTAGAACATTTGCAGTAACAGGAACAATCACAATGAGAGCTCTGGCAAGCTAACAAGCGCAACAGCTACATGAAAGCACAACAAGGACGACAGAACTGTTATTGTAACTCCTCACGTGTTTTCAGCTCCCTCATTTGGGACCAAAAGTACAGCTCTCTCATGTCTGTCATCCAATTTAAAAATTGCAGCTTTTGCTGCGCACATTCATGCTTGAACGGCAAAGGCATTTATGTGTCTGTCTATTGTTGTGGTTTCAGCTAGTAGGTTGTGTGGGGTTGGAGCTTGTGTGTGTGTGTGTGTGTGTGTGTGTGTGTGTGTTGTGATGGTTCACTATTGTAAAACACCTTAAGGATCTTGCAGTCCAAAGGTGAGGTATAAAACCTTCTAAAACAAATAAAGATTTCCTCAATCTATAATGTAAAGCCCACATTTATTTTATAAGCATTTCAAAACTAGCCAAGTCATTAAAAATATACATATTATCACCATAAGATCTTAGGACTTAGGCCAGGCATGTCCAAAGTCCGTCTCGGGGGCCTAATCTGGCCCGCCGGTTGGTTTAATGTGGTTCCTGTGGCAGTTTATTTCCGGGGGTAAAATCCTCAACAACTTCAACCCTTAAAAAAAAGGGTCAACAACTTTGTTTGGCCTTTTGGTCGGCCCTCACGGCCCTTCACTTCATCAAATCTGGCCCTCTTTGAAAAAAGTTTGGACACCACTGACTTAGGCACAGAAATGGGAAGGAACAAAAATGTATCCCACACAAAGTGACATGGTATTAAAAGTTATATGCAACTGAAAGTTACCATGCTTGTGCAGAGAATTAGTGACCTCCATTGGCCCAAAATGGTATTAGCAACCACACAATATATTTCTGGGTTTGTTTGTTTTTAAAGAAAATAACAGTATTATTTTTATGAGCCGTGTTGCCTTCCTGGTGTTGTCCGACTTCTACTGCCATCATCCCCAGACATCACGTCCGATGACGTGGGATGATCTGGCGATATTTGGAGGGCCAAGTTCCTCACTGCTGTCCTGCGTCAGGCGTGGAGAGTCCTCTCCCCCACCGTTAGCATCAAAGGCAAGAATAACAAGCAGTTCATATTTTATAGTCCTTTTTATTCAGTCATCTGGTTGCAAGACAGGAATCCATGTCTCCACACAAAGAGAGACATTGGCTACTCTGAGCCCCTCCTCTTCCGTTCCCAACAACATCCTGACCACCAACGCGAATAATAATATTAACATTAAAAGCTTCCCTAAGCAGGGCTGCCTTCAGATGTAGTCTAAAAGTCTGGTAGTTGTTGTTCTCTTTGACATCTGGTGGGAGGGCATTCCACAGGGCGGGTGCCACTACCGAGAAGGTTCCCTGTAACTTGGCTTCTCGCAGTAAGGGAACTGCCAGAAGGCCCTCAGCGCTGGATCTCAGTGTCCGGGTAGAACGATGGGGATGGATACGCTCCTTCAGATATACTGGACTGAGGCTGTTTAGGACTCCAACACTTTGAATTGTGCTCGGAAACGTACTGGGAGCCAATGTAGGTCTTTCAAGACCGGTGTTATGTGGTCTTGGCGGCTGCTCCCAGTCACCAGTCTAGCTGCCGCATTCTGGATTAGTTGTAGTTTCTGGGTCACCTTCAAAGATAGCCCCATGTAGAGCGAGCTGCAGTAGTCCAAGTGAGAGATAACTAGAGCATGCACCACTCTGGCGAGGCCATCCACAGGCTGGTAGGGTCTCAGCCTGTGTACCAGGTGGAGCTGGTAAGCAGCTGCCCTGGACACAGAATTGACCTGCGCCTCCATGGACAGCTGTGAGTCCAAAATGACTCCCAGGCTGCGCACCTGGTCCTTCTGGGGCACAGTTACCCCATTCAGGACCAGGGTGTCCTCCACACCTGCCCACCTCCTGTCTCCCAAAAACAGTACTTCTGTCTTGTCGGGATTCAACCTCAATCTGTTAGCTGCCAGGAAGTCCCAGGAGTCCCACCCCTTTGCCTTCTCTGTTCTAGGATGAGGAGGGACCGACAAGCCCATGGACATGGAGGATCCCCGTACTCTCCAGGGACGTCTCTGCCAGCTGTGCTCTCACCTCCCCTTCCTCTTCCACTATATCGTAATTAGGCAATTCCTCCTCGAACGGTATAGCATCTCTCCCTCTCCCTCTCCTCCCGAAACTGTTGGAGACAAGTGAGGCGAAACGTCCCCCTTCTTCTCCTCTTCGGAGATAAGCTGATCAGATTGAGTGCACACTTCCCTGTCTTCCTGTTCCGACCATTCCCTGACATCCTAGATGTTTCAGGTCATGTAGGCTGCTATCATACACCCACCTCTATAAGTTTAAAGTGATGGACCTTAGTTCTTCTAAGCCAGGCATGGCCAAACTTGGCCCTCCAGCTGTTTTGGGACTACAATTCCCATCATCCCTGACCACTGGTCCTGTTAGCTGGGGTGATGGGAGTTGTAGTCCCAAAACAGCTGGAGGGCCAAGTTTGACCATGCCTGTTCTAAGCAGATGTATATAGGACTTGCCACTTCATCATTTGAATCTTCTTATAGTTTCTACCTGATTCTTTGACTTGTCTCTTTGCCATCAGATACGACCCACAGAACTATAGCAGCTGAGTAAGACTTTGCTGGCTGAAATTGTTTTGGGTTGAATCCAGCCTTGTCTGCGTGCGAGTGGAACGGACTTCTGCTTACTCAACAGAATCTCCCCTTTGCCAAACTTCTGGAGCAGATGTTTGAGGGTGGGGGGGAGGAGAGGAAGTGGCACAGTTGTGCAAGTGGAAGTCGGCTCACACAGCGTTGGGATCTAACCTTCATCAACTGCAAGCTTCAACTCCAAACCACTGAAATCCATGAGAAATCAGCCATGGATTTTCAGACAACTAAAGTGCATAAAGAGAGTGCTATATGCAATAATACGTCACTTATACGATCTATTTGAAAGTCAGATAATTATGAATTCTTTGGACACTACACTCAGATGCCCTTGGTCTTTGTGTCCCTGAGGAAAACCTAGCTAAAACCACATGTTGTGTTGTTTTTGTTGGTTGTCTAGCTTTGCGTTCTGTGTGCTGCTTTGTCAGTTGTTTTCTCTTAAAAAGCAGATCATAGTCTTCTTCAGATCACTACCATCTGCAGGTATTCTTCACAAAATAAGTTACCGCAGTTTGTGGGTCACCTCTTCCTTTAAACACACACACACACACACACACACACAATCTCTCTCTTTCGATGCTGCTGTCTGTTCTCTCCTGGCAAAAAGCAGGCCTGGCTAGTCCAAAAATGCCCAGCCTTAGATGGACATGGCATTTCAGCAATGTTCCTCATACATACTTTGAAGGGCATGTGGATGCATGTAAAACAAAAATAAAATGACTTCAGGCTCAGCCCATAGGTCTGCTTATTCTCACTGCCGCACATTTTACACGGCTGAAGGAAATTAGCAGACAAGGCATGCAAAGTGCAAGAGGTCTATTTCCAGCATATTAGAATTTAGTTAAGGAGTACCTAGGGCGTTTGGATAAGGAGAATCAAATCTCAAGGCTTAATCAGATGACATCAAGGAAAATCAACCTTGTGCTTCGTTGGCAAGCTCCCTCTCTCTCCAAGGTAGAATTCCCCACCATGCCAGATTACCAGCTGAGTTCAACATCAATGACTGGTTGAGCATTTAGCACTGCACTCTCCCAGGTTTCTTCAAAAGAAATGCAACTTCCTAGGACGTCAAGCATTGCTTTCCAGCAGGGCTTCAATACCTTTGAGAGCCAGCTGTACTGCCTGGATGAAGAGGAGTGGTGGGAGGCACCAACTGGGGAACGCCCAAGGGAACCCCCCAGGGGAGATGGCTCAGAGCCAGGGAATTGGTGGTGGGATAGTGATGGGTGTACAGAGGGAGAAGAGGGAGCAGACTAGGAGGAGAAGGTTTCTGAAGTGAAGGACATGAGGAAGGAGTTGGTAATGCAGGTGAGCTGCGCACAGGTGAGCTGCAAGCAAGCTGCCGGCCAGCTCCGTGGAGGCTCCTTTTATTGACACAATATGCAAACCCAGGCAGATACATTTTGGGCTGTGTCCTTTACACATCTTCCAGTCCTGAGATTGTGGGGTGGGACAAAGTTATTTTGGCACCTGTTTCCACCGTGTCATTTTCCCCTTGCACAATGTATGATGAAGGAGACAAAGGTCTCAGAGTCAAAGGTCACAGACAGGACACGGAAGACTACTGAGACCGCAAAAGGTTAGACAGAGGGCAAGATGTTCAGACAGCTGTGGCTTTATCTGTGAGGGGGAGTGTGCTCCACACCCCAAGGTCACACGTGTAGACAGCTGAAGTTAGGGATTTTTTCGAAAAAAGATTTTCCGCAGCTTACGGCATCGAGGCCTGATTTCTTAGCCTAGGATAAAAACCCTTCTGTTTTCAGCGCCAAACCTTTCAGGGGAGCATTTGCAAGAGTTTGGCACCATTTTTGAGTGAATTGCAGAACGTCAGATTTTTTGTGAAATTCCACAAAATTTGGGTTGCTCCACAACCCAGCGATCATTCCTAGAGTTTCAGAAGCTGAAGAGGTAACAGGCTTTCATGAGCAGGAAGAGACTCTGGCAGAGAGCAGTCCAGAATCAGAGGGAGAAGTGGAAGTTGGAGAAGAGGGGTAGAAGTAGAGGTAGAGATGAGGCTGGCTGTTGAAGAAGCCAGGGAGTCCCCCTCCTGCTGTGACCATTGCCTCCCAACCCTGGTCTCCTAGAACCTGCAGAGGTATGAAGAGGGCAGAGCAAAGAGAGAAAAGGCAGAGAAGCTTCAGGTGGTTGGGAAGGACCTGGGGGAGCAGGAGACTTAGGGAGCTATGGGAAGGCAGGGACCTTCAGTCCTCGCAACTGCCTCATTGGAGCAAGATCTGCTGGGAAGAGTGCTGTGATCGCTAGACATGAGCTGTTTTGATTCTTTGAATAGAGTCAACTTCACTGACACCTTGTAAGTTATTCCTGACATGCTCGCGTCTCCTGCCTTGACATAATGGCATGCAGAAATTTAGGGAGTGTTTTTCCCCCTAGCATGTCAATGTAGTGATGGGAATAGCTTCATTGACAAGGAGTTATTCCAGAAGTCTTGTTTCTTGAGTGTTCATCCTAATTGGTAGACAACTTTGTGTCAAAACAAGTGTTATCCCACTCTCTCTATTCCCCATCAATATCCTTATCCCAAGAAGTCTGGTATTTTGGGGAGGCAGATTCGTTGTGCGGGATTTCCCATCCCAACCACCTGTAATTGTGAGACCCGATATTGCTGGGAAGTGATTGAATCCCACCCAAAAATAGGGACAGCTTTGACGTCCCCACTGTTTCTGCCTGCAGGGAAGTTTCTAAAGGTTAAAGACCTCTGTCAATCATTACATGGGCATCTAACACACACTCTAGCAAAAGATCCACTCAGCTCTGCTCCAAAGGGCTTGTCTGCTAAAAGTGTGCAGAGAAAGAAAGAAGAGAGATTGTCAAACCCCAGAAGGACACAGGACTCCTTCTGATAGCACTTGCAGACCTGTTTATTGAGCACTCACATAGATTCCGTCTGCAAAAAGTTTGCAGCGAAGTTGCTCTCTGTTGACTATTTATTGAGCATTGATTCTGATTTGTTTTTCGAGAGGTGATGCAATGTTGCATTTGAACGTGCGGGGATAACATTTGCTTGAAACAATTTCCCATCATTTTCCTTATCACAAAAAGTCCAATTTTGGGGTGGAAATGGGTTTGTCATGCAAGAGCAACAGATCAACTTTAGTTGCTCCTCCCGAATCCGTTGTTATGCGATCAAATTCCACCCCCAAATTGCAACAGTCTGGAAGAAACCATTGTTTGTGTTTTTAAAATTACACACACACACACACACACACAATGCACAAA
>JAXCMG010000032.1:21383270-21407342 GCA_034642415.1 Podarcis siculus
TTTAAAAACACACACAATTGCCTTTAAAAAAAAATCTGCCTTTTACATGAGTCTTGAGGTAATCTACAATTATACCATAAAAACAGAGTGAGGTGAGAGGATATTGGAAAGTTTGGGGAGGCAGGTGAAGGCCAGGAGATAATTGTTTTGATGAAAGGGAGAATGGATGAGCTAATGGTTACAATGGATGAGAGAGACACAAAGTTGCATGACTTCATTACATCGCTGGTCAGAAAGGTTGTCAAAAATAGAAACCTGAAATGGATACTGCCAATATCCGAATCTAATCAGCAGCTAACATTGCATTAACAGTCATACACTGTCCGCCTACCCCAAGGTGAGATGGCAGAACTTGCGTCCCACAAATCATTTCCTCCCTTTGGCTTTAATTGGTCTACTCCATTGGCAGGCAAACTAAGGCCCCGGGGGCCGGATCTGGCCCAATCGCCTTCTAAATCCGGCCTGCGGACGGTCCGGGAATCAGTGTGTTTTTACATGAGTAGAATCTGTCCTTTTATGTAAAATGCAGCTCTGGGTTATTTGTGGGACCTGCCTGGTGTTTTTACATGAGTAGAATGTGTGCTTTTATTTAAAATGCATCTCTGGGTTATTTGTGGGGCATAGGAATTCGTTAATTTCCCCCCCTCCAAAATATAGTCCGGCCCCCCACAAAGTCTGAGGGACAGTGGACCACCCCCCTGCTGAAAAAGTTTGCTGACCCCTGGTCTACTCCATTCTGGATGAACTGGTTTGTGGAGGACAGCCAGGAGAAATGACTGCTTTGAGCTTCTTGCATCTAGAGATCTCATTCCGCAAAGGCCTAAATAATAATAATAATAATAATAATAATAATAATAATAATAATAATATCAAAAGGGGGTGTCGGAAAGCACTAAGCTAAAATAAGTAAGTGGAAAGAAAAACACCAGCAATCAAACAAAAACAAAAATGACAGCAAATAAATCGAGTGTTGTGCTGTAATACTATGGTATATATTGGCAAGTTATCATTTGGGAATCTTTGCCTCAATCCCCCCCCCCATCTTGCAGTTGGTGGGGAGAGAAGAGAAACTTAATCCCTTGCGATCCTAAAAACACACATTTCCAAAGGATTAAGAGAGAGATATAAGAAGACCCCACTGGCTCAAGCCAAAGCCCTAGCTAATGGTGCATTTTCTCACAGTGGCCAACCCGATGTCTAGAGGAAATGCGCAGGAAATGAAAGCAATAGCAGAGGGTGGATGGCCACCTGCCTTGCACGATCTCGTGGAGATTCCCGCATTGCAGGGGGTTGGACTAGATGACCCCGGGGGTGCCCACGATTCTTCGGTTCCTCTTTTCGATCCTTCTGGTAAGCCCTTTCTCTGCGTGAGAGGGAGACTGGCACACACAAGAGAGAAAGAGAGAGAGAGAGAAAGAGAGAGAGAGAGAAAGGGTTTTTTGGTCCGGTTGTGATTAGTATTATTATTTGCTCTTTCCAGGCAAACGGAAAGCCAACTGCAGCCGAGAGGCACGACGTGGCGAAGTGCGCCCCACTCCGCGGCCCTCCTCTTCCGACGGGCGAGGCCGGCCTCCGGGGCGGGAGCAGCGGGAGGAGCCGCCCCCTCGGCGGAGGGAGGAAAGGCTGGGCAGCCGGAGGAGCCTCGGGGAGCGAGCGCAGCGCGCTTGGCTGGGCGATGGCGGCGCGGCGGGCGCTGCTGCTGCGCGCCTTGATCATGGGCCCGCCGGGCTCCGGCAAAGGCACCGTGTCGGCGCGCATCGTCCAGCACTTCGCGCTCAAGCATCTCTCCAGCGGGGACATCCTGCGCGACAACATGAACCGCAAGAGCGGTAGGCAAGGAGCAAATCCTAGGTGCCAACTGCCCGGGGCCCTGGGTGCCCGAGCACCCACGAAAGCCCCCACGAATGGCACGGGCGCACCTGCGCATTTCGGTGCCGGGGCCATGCACGCTGCATGCTCCCACGGTCCCGGGTTCCCAGGGTCGCGGTGCCAAGCTGGTACTCTTGGTGCAAATCATGCCCGGGTGAGCTTCACCCCTCTCCCCGCGCGCCTTTTCCCCGGGACTGCAGACCTCGGGCATCCAAGGGGCCGTTGGAAAATTAGGAGTGAATGTTGTCGTTTCCCCCAAAGCAAGGAAGGCTTTTCCAATGTCAAATGTGTCGCTTGCAAACAGACTCCTTCCCCCCCCCTCGCTGCCTTTTTGCCCCCCTGGCATATTGCTGGGATGCGCCTTTGCAAACTCCGCGAGGAAGAGAAGCAGAATTTGTCGCGCTCTCTCCCCTCCCTTCCCCCTCTTTCTTTTTTGGCTGCGTTTATCATCCTTCTGGCAGGCAGAAATTCAGCAGGTGGGGAGGATTGCCCTCCCCACCTGCTTGCCCTTACTGAGAGTTTCCACTTGTACGTTTCCGAGCACAATTCAAAGTGTTGGTGCTGACCTTGAAAGCCCTAAATGGCCTCAGCCCAGTATACCTGAAGGAGCATCTCCACCCCCAGCTCTGAGGTCCAGCGCTGAGGGCCTTCTGGCGGTCCCTCATTGCGAGAAGTGAGGTTACAGGGAACCAGGCAGAGGGCCTTCGCCGTGGTGGCACCTGCCCTGTGGAATGCCCTCCCATCAGATGTCAAGGAAAAAAGCAGCTATTTTATTTTTAAAAGACATCTGAAGGCAGCCCTGTTTAGGGAAGTTTTTAATATTGAATGCTCTATTGTTTTTAACACTCGATTGGGAGCCACCCAGAGTGGCTGGGGAAACTCAGCCAGATGGGCAGGGTATAAATAAATTATTATTATTATTATTATTATTATTATTATTATTATGGATTGCTTTGAAGCCATTTCTGCGCCACGTAACTGTCATTTTAGCCCACTAATTCCCCTCCACCCCACCTGTCCTTTATTTTGTCAGAACTGTCCCATATATTTTGCCCAACCCAAAGGCAGCGACTACCCTCGCTCCGTCCTACCAGCAGCTATGGTAGAAAGAGGGGCGAGAGATGTGCATTGCAGGGGGTTGGACTAGATGACCCACGGGTTCCCTTCCAACTCTGCAACTCTACGATTCTGGGTTTGTTGGTGTCGGTGGCTGTGCTCGGGTCTTTTGACTCATGGGTGCACAAGCACCACTGTGTAGCAAACAGACGCATAGGCAATCTTGTGGCACAGGTGGAAAAATTGAATTGTGTTCCTCTGGAGGCCCAGGGCTTTGGCATAGTGCTGTCTCCTGACAGGCTCTCCAATGCCTCCTTGCAAACTGCTTGCTTGGCCCAATAGGGAGTGCCGAATTTACGTATAAACTAAACAAGCTATAGCTTAGGGCCCCACTCTCTTTTTTGTTGTTTAGTCATCTTAGTTGTGTTTGACTCTCCGTGACCCCATGAACCAGAGCATGTCTTGGAAACACTCACTTTCTTCTCAAAGCTTCTCCTTTTTTATGTCCATGGAGTTTTCTTGGCAAAATACTGGAGTGGTTTGCCAGTTCCTTCTCTAGGTGGATCACATTTAGTCGAAACTCTCGTTTATGACCTGTTCATCTTGGGTGGCCCTGCACGGCATAGCTCACAGCTTCTTAGAGTTATTCAAGGCCCTTCGCCACAACAAGGCAGTGATCCATGAAGGGGCCCACTCTCTTGGGGCCCCCCAAAAAATTTAAAGGAAATAATCCTGGATGTACATTTCCAAAATATAAGATAGAAAACAAATAAAACTTACATACAGCAACAGTGTTTTGTGTTGTGTAGGCTCTATTTGTTAAGTGCAAATGGCTTTAGATACCTATTAGGTCCATAAATTACCATATAGCATATAGTCAACATAAAAAACAGCGACAATTCGTTATTGACAAAGGACAGCTGGACAGATAAAGGGCCCCATTACCTTCAGTAGCTCAGGGCCTCATCAAACCTAAATCCAGCCCTGCCAATAGGTGAAAGTTAAAACTGTGCCGTCCATGGGGTGTACACGCAACAACAGCATTCTCTTTGGAGTGGCGCCCTTGTGGCGCATCCTTGCCCCACTGGGTTCATGCATTAATGCAGAAGTGTGCTAAAAATGTCAGACAAGCCCTTATTGAAGTAGACCAGAGCTCCCCACCCTTCCCTCCAGGGAGCTGTTCAGGCAGCTAATAAAATATATACCAGATCTTTTTTCTGCGTATAAGTTGGATTTTTTTGCTAAAAAAGTTAGTCAAAAATTAGGGGTTGTCTTATACATGGACGGTGAATACACAGGGGGTTGGCTCTGGCCCTGGTTCCTGCTGTTGTGGCAACTGAAACTTAGTGGCCCCCGCCCTGTGGAATGCCCTCCCATCAGATGTCAAGGAAATGAACAACTATCTGACTTTTAGAAGACATCTGAAGGCAGCCCTGTCTGGGGATGTTTTTTATGTCTGATGTTTTATTGCATTTTAAATATGTTGTTGGAAGAGGCTGAGAGTGGCCAGGGAAACCCAGCCAGATGAGCAGAGTATAAATATGATATGATATGATATTATAGCTCAAAAAGCTCAACAGCTTTGGCCAACTTTTTTCAAAAAAATCTCAATAACCTTGGGTGACGTACCCCCAGAAAGCTCAAAGTTGTTCTGTTTGATGTTTAAAAGATGGATTTCTTAATTTGGGGTTCAAAAAAACAGGGGTTTTCCTACATATGGGGCATCTTATATGCAGAAAAATAAGGTAATGCTTGTTCTGCCAAGGCAGGAGTTCTTCTTGTTAAATATCTTGTGTAAATGGAAGTGGAACGTTGCTATGGAGCTTTTGCTAACTTGGTGATTATCATTTGTTTTTAAAGTGCATTGGTTTAAAGTTGCTTCTATGTTGTAAGCTGCTTTGAGGACCAGGTGGCAGAAAAAGAGAGTATATAAATCTAACCCAGCATTCAGTTTCCAACAGAAGCTGGTTGAAAGCTTCTTAGAAGCTCCCCAGTAGAGAATGGAAACAGCAGTCCCGGTTGTTGTAAGTGTGTGGCATTCAAAAATGTGCTCATTCTGGGATTCCATTTATCTTTCCTGGCTCCTAAGTGTTGCTATATCTGTCTTCTGTTATTATAGTGCTGAAGTTTAAACCCCCAACCCCAGTACGTCAGGGTTCAGGACTTGAACCTGTCTGTCCAGTAACTATTTGGAAAGCACACTGGTTAGCTAGTTGCTGTGTTTCTGAGGTACTGAGACAGTTCATAATCTACTTTAGAAAGACATGTGTGGCATGAAAAAACCCCCCGAGATGGTTTTTGAATTGCATTGTGTGTTACTTTCCCTTTCTGTACTAAGGGCGAAGCAGCACTGTTTCTTTAAATATATTTTTATTTGTCTTTTTTATTATTATAACCCTTCAAAACATATACGCAACGCAACAAAGAAACAATAATTAACAAAACGGATAAGAAAAGTGACGGTTCGCGAAATATAAATGTTAATGCAATTGTTTCAGTCTTGCAATGTGGATGTATACAGTACAAAAAGTTTGGTGCATTGTGGATATATACAAGCCCCAGATTTTACTGCCTTATCCCTTACATACCCTTGAGTGTCTGCTGGATACAAAAATGGCAATCATGGATCTATTAGCACTTTGTAATTTGCGTTTAAAGGTACTCCTTGGCTTGCTTTGCATGTAGCACTGAGCCAAAGCAGCTTGCTGGTGTCTAAAGTTACAAAAGTCTAGTGCCTGCCAAGTGGTGGGAAAGAGTCCATGGGGTCTCAGCCACCCACACAGGGTCTGTGTCCCTTTGGAGAATAGAAGACACGGCGGAGACTGTGGTGCTTTGAGAAATACGATTTATTCACCTATTTACACCTTCCGTCTCTTCATGTTGCTAAGAGCCAAACTATGGTTTGGCTTTGCGTTACATCCCAAAGCAAGCTTGTGGTTTGTCTTGCTGCTGTAATAAATGAAAATCTGCCCTTATTCCCTTATGGGGGACACAAGAGCCATTATAGAGTCCTTTGTAGGTTCTCCATCGGTCGGAGAAAATAACAGAGGCCAACCAGAGAATATTAAGAAGCAAAGCAGCTGGTAAGCCTGATCTTTACTGAACTGTTGCAACAGGGTGCACCCTTCACACACAGGAGAAGGAGGAGGACCCAGAACCTAGGTGTGCCCGCCCTTATATAGACATTTTAAATTGCCATCCCTGGAGTCCAAGACCACCCCCAGAAACATCATACATACATCACAGAAGGGGTGTAGCTCAAGACTACCCCCCAGACACATCATACCTACATCACAGAAAGGCGGTCTATAGCAGAAATCTGAGTGCGTTGTTTATCTCCTGTTGTTGTTTATCTCCTGTCTGGCAGGTTACCTGTTAATGCTTACTTGATTGGATACCCTGGGGAGCCTGGCCAGTCTTTTGTAATGATAAATACTTAGTTCCTGAGCCAGGTCACAGGCTCACCCTATTCATACACAGACATACCCTTAAGACAGGATTTGTGAAGGAAAAGACAATGGGGAGGCTTTTCCATTTCCCTTTGACTTTGCAGAGAAAACATTTGGTCAGTTTGGGAGCCAAAATGGCGTCATGGCTGTTTTCCTGTGCTGCTTCAGACATGTGGTTTATATATTTATGTACGTGTTTGCTTGGTACATTTATGAACATTTATTATATATTTAAGACCTTGATTTTTCTTCTTTCACTGCAAACAAACAATGTTTGTTGCTGCAAACAAACAAAGGGCTGCTCTTGGCTTACTGCTCATGGTCTTGTTTGCAGGATACAAAGCACCAGCCCAGGTTCAGACATAACACCAACCACATTCGCAGCAAGCCTTGGTTTGGCTTAATCCTGCATGCGAACTCTCGCCCTTTCCCCCTGCTCTGGCTAGTTAGAATCTCATGTGGTGCTGAATAGCAGGCACCTAGCCCTGTTCAAATAAACAGTTGCTACCCTTCACAAGTTCATGCAAGTTAAACATTCACCTGTATTGACTCCCAGAAGGCCAACATGCCTGACTGTGCGGATATCCCTTCCCTGTGTGCCCAGTGACTTTATAGGCAATTCCCCTAGGAGTTTACAACTGAAGTGGGATAAAGTTAAACCCACACCATGGATGGAGGAGGAAGGCAAGGCAGATATGACACGCAGTTTGCCAAAGAAGTGGACTTTTTAGATGTAGTGCTTGAGGCCTTGTGCCAAAGAACCGGGGAGAGAGCTGCTTGGTTGGTACCATAGATGTAAGGGTAGAGATTGATGGTGGCTGGTCTGGAATGGTGTAAAACAAGATATTATTCAGGCCCCAATCCCATATGCATGCACCTGGGAATACAGCTGTGTTCAAACTCAGGCACTCTTTTCTCTCAAGGAATTTTGGACACTGTAGTTTAGCCCTCACAGAGTTATAATTCCCAGCAGCCCTTAACAAACTACACTGCCCATAATTCTTTGAGGGAAAGAATGTGCTCTGAATGTGTTTTAAAGGTGTAGGGAGTACACAGTCCTGGTCTCTCTGAGAACAATGAGATTTTTCTTCTGACACATTTAGAATTGCACTGTAACTGCAGTCAAAATGCAAAGGTTTTAGTTATGGGAAATGAGAGAAAAGGAAGGCGAAAGAGATGTTTATACTCTTACACAGCGTTCAGAATTTTCTGCCATGGGGCCACTTGCGACAAGTGAAAATGCCTGGGCCTGACGACTCCACCATCTGAAGGTGCATGCCTGGGGATCCTTGGATCTTGGCTTTTTTTACACACTAGTGTGCAAGTAGATAAATAGGTACCGCTCCAGCGGGAAGGTAAACAGCGTTTCCGTGCACTGCTCTGGTTTGCCAGAAGCGGCTTAGTCATGCTGGCCACATGACCTCGGAAGCTGTACGCCAGCTCCCTCGGCCAGTAAAGCGAGATGAGCGCCGCAACCCCAGAGTTGGCCACGACTGGACCTAATAGTCAGGGGTCCCTTTACCTTTACCTTAACACATCCTGTAGAATTCTGTCCATTGTATTTTATCTGCACAATCAGAATGAATTTCAGGAACCCAAAAGCCATATTGAAAAATACAACTTTCGAGCCGTCTGCCCCCAAAACGGCAACTAGGCATTCTGTTTTGGTGACTGCAAGCTTGGCTTAAGGAGGCTTTTGGCGCGTAGCTTGTATATCTGCGTTTCTAAAACTGCTCTTACACTTAAGTTGTCAGGGAGGAACTGAGGAAAAGATATTGCAGGCAATAGAGACAATCAGCTGGAGGCAGCTCCTGAAAAAGGGGGACAAGAAGTTTTTGGTTTTCTTAAATGGATCATTGGCCGGGTGACGCAGGGAGTAAAATATTGAATACAGGTGCGTTCCTAAGGCTTCAGTCTTAAGCCTGCATGCTGGGAAGTCTGTCTCATTGAACTCAGGGGGACTTGCTAAGGTAATGTTTTTAGAATAAAGGTAAGAAAACACACACACACACAAACACACAAAATGGCTATGGAAAAGAAGAGCTAGTGGACCCCGCTGAGGGAGAAACCAGTTAGAGGGAGTGGCCTTGTTGAGCAAATACAGGGAGAACACTGGTTGCAGAAACTAGGTTGTTGAAAGTGTTGAGACTGTCAATCTCAATGGTGGGCTTGAAGAGTTTGGGAGATGGGATATTTTGTTGAGGAAACCTGAGCAGATATTCCTCAAAATTTCTCCCATGTCACCTTTTCCTTTAATTTGGTTTTAAAAATATCAGCCATGCTACTTTAACTTAACAAGGCCTGGCATGGAAGAGACTGGAAAGATGAAGAATTAATTAGGACTAATTATTTTGAAAACAGTGTGTATAATGTTTGGAAGAGGTTTGTTGAGCTTGTGCCTCCTCGCTCTCCTCCTGAACGGGCCATGCATGGCTCTCTGACAGAGGCCTAACTCTCTAGAAGCGACTTCTCTCCCCTGATATTTCTCTACAAGTGCTTTAAATGAAAAACAGAAAATTCAGAAACAACTTTGGGCAAATTGTGTTGTCCCACGTAGTGTTCTGATGACTTTTTTTGTTGTGTTTTGTTTACGTCCACAGAAGTTGGTATCCTTGCGAAGTCCTATATTGATCAAGGCCGACTGATTCCTGATGACATTATCACGCGGCTGATGCTCAGTGAACTGAAAAACCTGGAGCGAAACAGTGTGTTGTTGGATGGTGAGAACTGGACAGTAGCATCTCTGGCAGGGCTGTGGAAAGTGCTCTCCCGCCCATCCTTGCGTGGATGGAAACTATGAAGTGGAGAGGAATTCTGGAACATTTAGGGCAGACATAAGGGCTGTGGCTCAGTGGTAAAACCACTGGTTTGCAGTCAGAAGGTCTCTGGATCTCCTGGTAGGGCTGGGTGATATATCGATATATCGCCCCAAACTGATTCTGGTAGACAGCAGCTTCCTATGTTCCTGATTCTTGTGGGATGTGATACATAAGTAGCAGTCAAGTACAACATTCCTTGTTTTCCTAGAGTGGACATGCGGGAGAATGTTTGGTCCAGCCAGTCGAAAACTTCCTGTTTCCTCCTGGCTGGGACATACTTCCTTTTGCATGTGACTTGAGGTGGGTGTGACCTTACCTGTCCAGGTAAGAAAAGGGCAAGTCACGCAGCACACTCCCTCTCTTTGACTTCCTCCGTCGTTGGAGCAGCTTTTTTCTAGAAATGCTCTGCTGTCTCTCAGCCAACAGGACATTGGGATTATCCCCATATGGGATAGACTCAAATGTATATACTTTGTAAATAAGCCTGCCTTCAGGGATCCAACTGTGAACTGATGATGTGAGTAAACTTCTTTTATATACTTTACGCAATAATGTGGCGTGTTTATTCTTTTAAGAGGGATATAAGGAAACTTACCAGGAACCTAATAGTGAGAGGCTTACACAAGCCTGCAACCAGCTATCTGCTGTGCATTTAAAAGGGGAATGTAAAACTCTGCTAAGTAAAGGAACTTGCTAGCGCAATTTAGGAAGGATATTAATAAACAATATATCCTCTGCTGCCTCCCTGAACATTCCCACAATTCTCAGACTTGGGCGGGAGTGATTGCATAGCTATTTCGCAAAGGCACCTGAGATTTCTACAAGGACGTTTCTTTTCTTTGTCACAGGCTTCCCTAGGACTGTTCCACAGGCCGAAGCTCTGGATAAAGTATGTCCAATAGATACGGTGATTGACTTGGATGTGCCTTTTGAGACGATCCAGCAACGCCTGACTGCCCGCTGGATCCATCCTGCCAGCGGCAGGGTCTACAACCTTGAATTCAACCCTCCCAAAGTCCCTGTGAGTGATGTTTGCTTCTAGTCCAGCACTGTAGGAACAAATACCCCCCCAACCTCTTTTTTCTGTGTGCCATTCAAGCAATGGACTGAACACTTGGGTCACCCTGTATCTTCTTGCAAATGCACTAATAATCTCTACTGTTCCATATGGTTATGATTGTGCCACGAGTAGCAGTGGATCTAAAATAATTCTTACTAGCTGGGAATGCTTGAAACTGACAGTGCTCCTGCTTGTTGTTGTTTAGTTGTCTACTCATGTCCGATCGATTACGCAGGACAGGGCTTGTTCTTGTTTAGTCGTGTCCGACTCTTCGTGACCCCATGGACCAGAGCACGCCAGGCACTCCTGTCTTCCACTGCCTCCCACAGTTTGGTCAAACTCATGCTGGTAGCTTCAAGAACACTATCCAACCATTTCGTCCTCTGTCGTCCCCTTCTCCTTGTGCCCTCCATCTTTCCCACCATCAGGGTCTTTTCCGGGGAGTCTTCTCTTCTCATGAGGTGGCCAAAGTATTGGAGCCTCAGCTTCACGATCTGTCCTTCCAGTGAGCACTCAGGGCTGATTTCCTTAAGAATGGATAGGTTTGATCTTCTTGCAGTCCATGGGACTCTCAAGAGTCTCCTCCAGCACCAGAATTAAAAAGCATCAATTCTTTGGCGATCAGCCTTCTTTATGGTCCAGCTCTCACTTCCATACATCACTACTGGGAAAACCAGAGTCTCTGCTTGCTAGGGGTTATTAACTGCAGGTGGGAGAATCGCTCAGCATATTTGTGATCGGTACTATTTGGGAAAACAGAGTGATAATTAGCTGATTACTAAATACCGTTGATGCTACAAGTTAGTAAGTGCCTTTGTCAGTCTGCTATAAAACAGATGAGCTGGTACAGCCCTGCATGGGTTCCACTGGTTAATATAAACTGGCTATATGTATATTTGTTCCCTGAAGCTCTGTGCTTATTGGGATATTGCTTAATGGCAAAATAACATGTCCTGATCGAGGAAAGGAGATTGATGCTCTGGGAGCACCTGACACCTGATGGTGGAAGGTGGAGAACAAAATTCAGGCTGTCTATCCTGCCCCTCCCATCTCAAAAAATACCTGTCAAAGCTGACAGTGGCAAACATGTACAGATATGAATGGACTGATACTGTAAGTATTTTTAATAGGTGATCGATGGCTTTTAAATTTTCTAAAAAAGCAAAGCAAAACAAAACAGGTCATTCCAGAGGTATTTGTGCAATGATACTGGATTAAAACCCAGTCCCTCCTTTAACCCTTAACTTTGCCACACACAAGAAGGTGCAAGATGTGTATACAAACATCACACACATGGTGACCCTTAAGCTACAGAGACGGGGGGGGGGGTAAATCAGACAAAAGTTTTATTGTTCAGGTGATTCCATGTTTTAATGTGGTACTGTTTCTTGCATTCAGCAATCTCCTTGCTCTATGTAGGTGGGGCCAGAGTTTTATTGTAATGGCCTATAGCTAAATACAATAAAATTTGGCTTTACTTGAGCAACAGCACCAGTTTTATGAGAGCAGCTTTTGAAGTTTAGACTACCTGGTTTGGAAATAGAATTTACTATGTCCTGTTATAATTTCTTTAGAGCCATCAAAACAAAATTCACCAGGTGAGCAGAATCAATCCCTTTCATAGTAGATAAAGACAGAGACCACATCCACAACATGCCACTTTAATAGTCATGCCTTCTCCAAAGAATCCTGGGAACTGGAGTTTGTTATGGGTAATTTTAGAGATCCCCTGTTCCCCTCACAGAGATACAGTTCCCAGAGTGGCTTAACAATCCATCTCTCTTCCCAGGAACTCTTGAAATTGTAGCCATGTGAGGGGAACAGAGGTCTCCTAAGAGCTTTCAGCTCCCTTAGGCAAACTATAATTCCCAGCATTCTATCCCTAAATGGCCTCGGTCCAGTATACCTGAAGGAGCGCCTCCACCCCCATCGTTCAGTCCGGACACTGAGGTCCAGCGTTGAGGGCCTTCTGGCAGTTCCCTCCCTGAGAGAAGTGAGGTTACAGGGAACCAGACAGAGGGCCTTCTCGGTAGTGGCACCCGCCCTGTGGAATGTCCTCCCATCAGATGTCAAAGAAATAAACAACCATCTGACTTTTAGAAGACATCTGAAGGCAGCTCTGTTTAGGGAAGTTTTTAATGACTGATATTTTAATATTTTGTTGGAAGCCGCCTAGAGTGACTGGGGAAACACAGCCAGATGGGCAGGGTATAAATAATACATTATTATTATTAATGTTGGGGGAAGCCATTACTGTGTAACATGGCATAATTGTGTGCAGGTGTGTCTAGAGTGAAACAGCATTGTGCCTGAGACTTCTCCTTTTCCATAACCAGGGTTGTGATGATATTACTGGAGAGCCTCTTGTCCAACGGGATGATGACAAACCGGAAACAGTTATGAAGAGGCTGAAATCTTACGAAACTGAAACCAAACCTGTCCTGGAATATTATCGGTAAGCTCCTTACAGTCATACCTCAGGTTACGAACGCTGTGGGTTGGCCGTTTTCGGGTTGTGGACCGTGCCGAACCCGGAAGTACCAGAACGGGTTACTTCTGGGTTTCGATGCTCACGCATGCGCAGAAGCGCTGAATCACGTTACACGCGTACGCCGATGCAGCGGGTTGCGAACGTGCCTCCCGCACAGATCACGTTTGCAACCGGACGTATGACTGTATTTTATTAAGCATCTTCTCTCTCTCTCTGTTTCCCACACGGTTTGGTACCTGTGGTCCATGTTCACTCCTGATAGGCCCCTCCAGTGTCAGGTAATGATGCTCCTAGCCGCTGAGTCAGTGGCTTCCTGAGCAGGATTTCAAAGAAACACATGCTGATTTCTACAAGTCACAGAATCCTGATCTCCTTAGTTTGTTTCTTCCTCTTCAGATCCTAGATTGGATAGGGGAGGAAGTCCTTCTGCAAGGGAGTCTTTGAAGAGGTCCTTCAAGACCTCTGAGACTTAAAAGAAGAACTGTCGCTGGTGATGTAAAAATTGGGGTTTGGCTTTTGCAGCCCAGCTCCCCATGGGACTCTGAGTCCCCTAAGTCCATGATCGGTCAGAGAAAAATGGATGGAGGCTGAATCCACTGACAAGCAAGGCAGATATTTATTTTTCTGTTGCAACAGAGTTCCCTCCGTCCAAGGAGGGAGAGACCCTGAACAATAGTGTGCAGGAACCTTTAAAGACTTTTGACATTGCCCAGCCCCCTTAGCCAAAGACCAACCCAAAATTATCAATCATACATACATCATAGGAGGCAGTCTACAGCAGAAATCCTGTCTGTCAGGAGATCTGATAATGGTCGCAGATTGCATTACCTGGGCAGCCTGGCCATTCTTTTGTGATGGTTAAAACTTTAGTTCCTGAATCCAGGTCACAGGCACAGAAAGACGCCCTTAAGACAGGATTTGTAAGCGAAAAAGACAATGGGAAGGCTTTCCCCATTTGCTTCCCTTACTGCAGAGGAATATTTGACGTCATTGGGAGAGTCAAAATGGCTTCAGGGTTGCTCTCCTGTACTATACATGGTTTATATATTTAGATATGTGTGCATTTATGAATATACTATATTTGAAACCTTAGAATACTTATAACACTGGACAAACATGACTAACGTATCTCTTGCATCTTCTGTAGCCGGAAAGGCGTGTTGGAATCTTTCTCGGGAACAGAGACTAACAAGATATGGCCCCACATTCATCGTTTCCTTCAAACCAAGCTGCCTGATATGAGCCAGAAGGAAGCGTCCACCAACAGATGAAGGAAGATCCATTACTGTACTGACGGGATAGAAGCTGGTGGCCTTTGGCTAAGCTTCCAGAAATATATTCTCTAATCAACAGTAGAATCATGGAGACCTGGTTGTTGTTGTTGTTACAGATTGAATGTGCCCACAATGACAAATAGCCGACTTGAAATCTCAAGAAATGTCCACATTTGTAACTGTAGTATTTTAATTTTTTTTGTCCTCTGGTATGTTGATTTTAAAAGCGCTAATTTTGTATTTAGATGGACCTGCATTTTATAAAAGTAATTTAATATTAAATTGATTTTTTAACAAAATACAGCCGAAGAATCTCACGGTTTGTCAAAAGGAGGGTCCCAATCTGAAATGAAACATGGAGGATGCCATTTTACTCAATGTGAACACGCATGTGATTTCAGTAAAAACATTAAGGCTGTCTGTTTTGGACTCTAACAGTGATTGGGCATGGGGCTTTTGGGAAAGAGTAATTCTCTCAATGTCCTTTGGGAATTTCAGTACAAGCCACCTATATTTTTATTTGTTTTAAGTTTTGTATGACCACACAGCAGTAACTATTCCCTGGGTTGCTTACGAAGAAGATAGTAAAAATACCATAGGCCCTAATTAAAGTCAATAAGCAATACCAACAGCAAAAAAACCCTTTCCTCCTAACGGATACAGCACAAACAGTTGGCACCTTGTACTGAAACCACCCTGTGCCAAAGATTAGTTTTAATAACCCAATTTTTAAAATTGAGCCCTGAAATGAATTGAGAGCCAGTGCGACCGCAGAAGAGCTGGCATGGTCAAATAATGCTCAGCTCCAGTTAATATTCTTGCGCCCCTGTTTTGAAGTCACTGCAGTTTCCATGGACAGTGGTACCTCTAGTTACGAACTTAATTTGTTCCAGAGGTCCGTTCTTATCCTGAAGTACCACTTTAGCTAATGGGGCCTCCTGCTGCCGCCAGCGCGCAATTTCTGTTCTCATCCTGAGGTAAAGTTCTTAACCTGAGGTACTACTCCTGGGTTAACAGAGTCTGTAACCCAAAATGTTTGTAACCCGAGGTGTTTGTAACCTGAAGTACCACTGTATGAGGTGTTGCTGTCTAAAGACATTGCCGGAGGGTGGGTCATTATGGCCAAGCTACCTGCAGCCAGGTGTGGTTGCAACCGGCCTTATCAGTCCAAAGTGTTCAATGGTCCAGGGGGAAAAGTAATTCTTACAACTTCTTACTCAGAAGTCAGGACTGGACTTTGCTTCTCTGATTCTAAATACTTTTATCATTATAAAAACCTTCTACAGTGGTACCTCGCAAGACGAAAAACTCGCAAGACGAAAGTTTTTCGTTTTTTGAGTTGCTTCGCAAGACGAATTTCCCTATGGGCTTGCTGCGCAAGATGAAACCGTCTTGCAAGAGCAACTCATAGCACGCGGCGTGGTAGCCTTTTTTGAGGTTTTTGGGAAACCGTGCTTTGCAAGATGAAAAATTCACAAGACGAAAAAACTCGCAGAACGAATTAATTTCGTCTTGCGAGGCACCACTGTATAGTAAGGACTTAGCTGTGGGTAAAACCTCAGCGCCTAGGACTTGCCGATCACATGGTCGGCAGTTTGAATCCCCGCGGCGGGGTGAGCTCCCGTCGTTCGGTCCCAGCTCCTGCCCACCTAGCAGTTCGAAAGCACCCTTAACTGCAAGTAGATAAATAGGGACTGCTTCATAGCGGGAAGGTAAACGGCGTTTCTGTGTGCTGCTCTGGTGCCGGTTCGCCAGAGCAGCTTCATCACGCTGGCCACGTGACCCGGAAGTGTCTGCGGACAGCGCTGGCCCCCGGCCTCTTAAGTGAGATGAGCGCACAACCCTAGAGTCTGTCAAGACTGGCCCGTACAGGCAGGGGTACCTTTACCTTTTACCTAGCAGCATTGCTGCGTCGACCTTGTAATGCGAACATCAGCTGGGCAGAGTATAAATAGTAAAATCATCATTATTATATTACTATTATATCTCTGACACATTGTCTTGTAGTGCCTGAGTTCAGCATTTGTACGCTCCTTTAACTTGAGAATTAGTCCAGATGAGAGTGTCTTCCGCTTTGTTTGCACAGCGAATCCTGCCGCAACACCAGGACAGTTTGCTTGTGTTGCTGTTGTCTCGTGTGTGTTGCATGCACACACACAACTTGCTTCACCAGCCCGCATTGCTGCAATCCTCCTACTTGCATCACACCATCAGACTCACTGTTTCATTGTCCTGTACTTTGAACTTTCCACCCCCCAAAAATATGTATGCAGAGGGATGAGTAAGGAAGGGCAAAGGAGCCCTAACTTTCCAAATAGCAGGGAGCCAGAATCTGCTGCCTTTCAGACTGGCCCTTTGTTGAACTGAATGCACACACCCCATACCAGGGGAATGATGTCAGCTGTGGAGGGCAGGCCCCCAGGGCCAGCACTAGACAATGAAGCAGCTGCAGAGAGTCAGCAGCCCCCCCAAACCAAAACTGATGGACCCTTGCTGGTTTGAAGACGTTTAGATTTTCCTAGGTCAGGTAAATTGCTTCCAGCCAGCCAGAAAAGGGGTAAGGGACTTCAGGCACAGAGACCAAATGCACCCTCCAGCAGTGGCATAGCAGCATTTGCTGGTGCCCAGGGTATGCACCTGGTAGGGACAGGACACAGAGGGTGACTGGAGCCTGCCGTGCCAGCCCAGCCCTCCCCTCCCAACCAAAGCAAAGCGTGATTGTGCAGCACTGCTTGCCCACCACACAGGGGGAGCCCAGCCAGCTGACACAGCCCTTGGCAGGCAAATCCCCGATGCCTGCGGAGAGAAGCGACAGGCCGGGCCACGCTAGGGCTGCACCTTGCCCACTTCCTTCTGTTTGTGCCCGCTCAGCATCTGAGCAAGCCGGGCAGCCAGGGACACGGCAGTGAGGCAAGGCTGGGGACCAGGGCTTTGAGACCACTGGCAGAAGGCAGGGCAGGGGGATATGAGGATCTCTGCGTGGGTGCACCCGGTTCACGCCCCCCTCAAAATTGTGCACCTGGGGCCACAGCTCCCCTTGTCCCCCCATGCTATGCCCTTTCCCTCCAGACCTCTCGACTCCTCCTTGGCTGGCTCCACACCCTCTTTTGCCTGGCTTGACTGCATCCTTGAACTATGTTCTCATTTGCCTGAATAGAGGATTGTACTGGTTTATTGGGGGGGGGGTGATGCAGCCCATGCACTGCACAAAGGGAAGTTACATGCGTCGCTCCACCTTCCTTTGCCTCATCCATCACAGGCGCACAGAACTTGATAGAGCTTAAAAGTTTGCTATCAAATGAAACATGCATCACAACAAAAGTACACTTTATTAACAGCAAGTTGTATTTTATTTTCAAAACTCGGACGAGACAGTCTTACTGTGAAGCAATATTTTGTCGCATTATTCTCCTATTAAGGCTTTCGAGTTAGCTGCTTCTTTAAAGACGTTACAAAGCCAAACTGTATTGCCTAGAGCAGGGCTTGTTAAACCTTCCACAGACCACTGGAAAAATGTTAAGAGGTTTTGCTGTACCAATTAATAAAACTTGCTTTGGACGAATGAAAGCAGAACTGCAGCTTACTTTAACAATGAGTGTCTTATTTCCTTTGTTTTTCAAATGAAGGAGGTTCGGTACAATATGTCCAGTTTCGCCCATGTGATGCTTTTGCCCCTCTAGCATCCAAGTATTTACAACCCCTGTCTCAAGAGTATTGTGAGAAAACTAGAAATGTGGCCAAATATACATTCGATTCCTGTTTACATAGAATAGTGGTGGCGGAGTCGGATTAAACAACACCACCCATTTTTGCTGCCCTGTTTCTTTTAACTTGGCTCAACCTTTTCTACTGATTCTTGAGTGTTGAGGGAAGGCCAGAATACTGTTGCTTGAGGGCCGTTTCACACATTGTGTTTGAAGCTATGCTCCTGTTTTCAGCTGATTGCAACAGAAACATATTAGCCTGCCCACGTACCATGCCCCTACATTTGTCAAGAAGTAATGATATCTGGAGCTTTTTGAGTGCGCTCGACGACGAATCCAAGTTGGCTTGTGCGTGAAACAGCCCTAAGACAGGAATGCTAAGCACGCTTCTATGGAAGCTATCTTGGTTTCAATGAACACCTAAGTTTTGAATTGGTGATGTTAATACAAATGAATGTATTTCTCCCATATTTCCCACCCCATTTGACACTTGGAACTACAATACCGCTAGAAATCCCAGGAAAGTGACATGTGGAAGCCTTGCTGACTGACGCACGAGCTTGAAACACTGGCAAACTTCTGATCGTTTTCAAGTCAAGCGCAATTTACAGAAAAATTCGTACCGGAAGAGTAAAGGAAGACACATGGGTGGCGAGTTTCATGCTACCCAGACTCTGTATGCAATGCAGATTCTCTCACTTCTGCTGGGTATTCTTTGTTGAAAAGACCATGTGAGAATTATTGTTCAATGAATTCACCGAGAGACCAAGGCAGAGCACAGAAAGCCGCAGTGATCATGCTAGCAGTATAATCAGTATCCTGTCCAAGAACTCAACATATTTGTGCCATGGGAACATCAAAAATTATGCACTAGTAATGGATCGCTCCAATCCCTTCTTAGCTAAAGACAACTTAAGAAAGATTCCACAGGGATCTGTTATTCCCCCCTGTGCCTTTTACTAAACAAGTGAGTTTTGCAAAATCCACATTGTTCTCCATTTCTGAACAAATCTCAGTTTCATCAAGAATTCTACAGACGTCTTGCATTTGGTCGCATATTGTTTCCACCTGGCTTGTAATCGTATGTATTTTGTTTGTTTGTTTATCTTCTATGCAATTTCATTTTGGAAGCTAACGTAAAGCCAGACCTGTCCTTGTGCAGTTGGTAGTAGTCTTCATCAGGACTTGATTCCAGAATGCACTTTACCTAGGATTAAAAGTACTGTAATGCTGAGAAAAATGGCACCCATGAAGCTTCCAAAGGAGAAATGCAACCCCAACCCCCTAAAAGTGAGCAAAGATTGCAAAGCAGATGTGCTTGGCTCACGATAAAGTTCTATACTTAGGCAGGAAAAAACCAGCTGCACACATATCAGTTAAGGAACACCTGGTTTGCTAATAGTACATGCAAAAAGGATCTAGGGCAGCCTTTCTCAACCCGAGTCCCCAGATGTTGTTGAACTACAACTCCCATCACCCCTTGCTAGCAAGGCCAGAGCTCAGGGATGATGGGAGTTGTGATCCAACAACATCTGGGGACCCACAGGTTGAGAACCACTGATCTAGGGGTTTTGGTGGACCACAGGCTTAACCTGAGCCAACCGTGTGAAGCAGCAGCAAAAAAGCTAATGCTATTCTAGGCTGCATCAACAGAAGTTGAGTGTCCAGATCAAGGGAAGTAACAGTACCATTCTATTCTGCTTTGGTCAGACCACACCTGGAATATTGCATCTAGTTCTGGGCAACACAATTTAAGAAGGATATTGACAAGCTGGAAGGTGTGCCAAGGAGGGCAACCAAGATGATCAAGGGTCTGGAAACCGAGCCTTATGAGGAACGGTTGGGAGAGTATGTTTAGCCTGGGGATGAAGAGACTGAGAGGAGATAAGATATTTGAAGGTGGCTCTCATAAGGGCTGCCACACGGAAGATAGAGAGAGCTTGTTTTCTCCTGTCATGGAAGCAAGGACCTGAACCAATGGATTCAAGTTACAAGAAAGGAGATTCCGACTAAACATCAGGAAGAGCTTTCTGACAGTCAGAGTTGTTTGACAGTGGAACAGACTCCCACAAGAGGTGATGGACTCTCCTTCCTTGGAGGTTGCATGGCCATCTGTCATGTATGATTTAACTGAGATTCTTGCATCACATGGGGTTGGACTAGATGACCCTCGGGACCCTTCCAACTCAACAATTCTATGATTCGAAGGTAAAATTACATAACTTTACATCACAGTTAATGTCTGTCCCTTTAGCTTTTATACCCAATGCCAAATATTCTCCCCATCACAATAGTTTGGGAACTCTCCAGAGCAGATTGGGAGGCAAATAGGAGGAGAGAAATCAGAAGTCTAGTTTCACAAGTGGATTTCTACTGCTCAAGCAGGCGGTTAACACTGCGTAGCGTAGAACCTAATATTACCAAGGCCCATCTGCTTTTGTCTTTTACACTGGTTCCACAGGCAACAGAATAATAAATTCTAGCATCTTTAATCCCTTTCTGAAAGTTTTCTGCTTCTGCCCAAAATATTCCCTGGTCTCTGGGATTCATAATTTTTTCCAATATACAATTGAATATTTTTTTTATTTGATATATACAACAAGATTATTCAAGGGAATTACTATTCAAAACACCATCTTTTACATGGAAGCTTTTACATGCAAGCACTCAGTGTTACTATGCAGTCCCTAGAAACTCATGTATTCTTGACCACCATCCCTTTTGTTCGAGGCATCCGGGAGTCTAACATTGTTTACACCCTGCCACACACCAAAAGTAAAATAGCTGTATTCATGATTCTCTCTCATCACATCTCACAATCTCAACTAGCCTCTCAGACTTCTCCAGTTGAATACTGGGCTTGACAATAATCATGTCCAAGGAAACAAGCGACCTTCGTTTCCTTTTAACTGCAAAGTCCAGCCGCAATGGAAGGGGGTGATTTATATTTAACCAGGAAATGTTAGAGGAGGGAATTATGTTCCACATGTAGGCCAAGAGCCAAAGAATTACGGGAATGCCAGGAGAACTGCTGTTTTGCAGAAAAAGCAGTTTGTCCCCCTGACAGTGGACAGACGACAGACACAATCCCCATTGTGCACATGGAAGGCTGCCCAATGCATGTATCTTGTTTCTTAGGAACTTAGCTATAGCCTTGTATACTTTCCCTCTACTTATTGGGCAGAGCAAGGAAGCAGAGTCAAATGAAAGAACTTATCGTATCAGATTCTACAGTACCTTCCTGATTCTGGGACTGATGCAACCCAAGGTGCTTCGCTGATTAAGACGCACTTAGTAAACATGGCTGTGCACTGGTAGAAAAAGCTAGCAGCACGTTCATGTTTTCAACACACAGACCTACATCCCTGGTTTGGCTAAGTGGAAGAATGCGTGATAACTGGATGAGAAATGGTGGTTTTTAGGGCTGGGCGATATCTGGTATTCAACATAGTGATATACTCCGATGTCGTGATATACCCCAATGTCCTGATATATCACAATGTCTGAAATAACACTGAAGAAGGCTGAAAAAGCAGCTGGGCTGTGAAGGGAGGGAGGAGCGACCAGGAGGAATGGAAGGAGGCTGCCCACTTGCTCGGGCAAAGGGACTCCTGCCCACTCCCTCCCTCCCTCTACAGCCCAGCCCCGGCCTCAGGACAGGGAGCTGAGAAGGTGCTCTGCTTGCCTGCGTGTTTTGCCTTTGCCCAAGCAAGTGGGGCAGGCACCTCTTTCCTCCCGGTTTGTCGCAGGAGGAACGACTAACCAGGAGGAAAGACGTAGCCTGCCCCGCTTGCTTGGGCGAGGGCAAATGCGCAGGCGGGCAAGCACGCAATTTGAGCTGGCGATACATCATGGCTCCCCGGCCACAACCAGCACAGTGCAGGCAGATGGGAGCGATGTCTTGCCAGCTCTGAAAGTCCAGAACCGGTATCGCGATCTGAACTTCATACCGGTTTCAGACGCTGAATTGAAATATTGCCCACCTCTAGTGGTTTTATATACTTTGGGTATCACATAAACAAAACACAGGGGAAAGAGAACAGAGCTCAGCCTACACTGACAACATCATTGGAGATGTTTTGGTTTTAAAACTGCCAACTGACGACATGGCCTGATGCACAGCTACCCTTCCAAAATAGATTTTAAGTGTCACACTCACAACACTTAACTGAAAACAAGGTCAAATCAGTTTGGCACCCGAATGCCCTTAAATGCTCATTTTAAAGACATCATCACAGAATAATATTCTTTTTTTTTGGTACAAAAGCAGCCAATTAGTATTGATTTGTCTTCTCCTCTCTCACTAACGGCTGATAGTTTTAGCTAGTTCTGTCAAGGAAAGAAGGTTTTTTCATGAGTGTGTCTCTAGAAAATACTGTTTTATAATTTCATTATAAGAAATTGTGGCCACTTACACATAAAGACATAAAAGTGGCAAAACAAAATATTAAAAGGTCTTTTTTCCAAAAACAATCCCTGTAACAGAGTTAAAAGGCCAGTGCTTTTATCTGAGCCATTCAGATCTGCAAAGTTGATAGCAACCACTGATATATTGCTATTCATGATAAAATCAGATCTGAGCATCAACCATGCAAGCAACAGAATGCTTTACAGTGATTTTTAGTATCCCAAGGGAGACAAGGGTATTCCTAATAAGATTAAAGCAGATTCCTTCTAGAATCAATCAATTGTAAACATTGCAACTGTGCAGATTCTTTTTCAAACTTGGATTCCTAAAATTAAAAAGGCAAGGTTTAGTAGTAGCAGAAAAACATCCAGTTTCACATTCAGTAACACACGATAATCCCCCTCTTCTAAAAAAACCCAAAAACATAGCAGCACATTTTCCAACAGAAAGACAAGTGTGTTTCTGGAATACCCTCTCTCCCAAAAACAAACACTCAAAATAAAGTGCAGTACCCATAAAAATAAGTCTAGGAAATTTGCCACATTCTTCTTTTTGTTAATAAGAGAAATTGGGCTCAGTCTTAGGAGTACTATACTGTATCCATCATTTTAGGTTCTTCTTCGTCTCTGTGAACCACTGAGTTCAAACTGCAGCCCTGAAGTGAATCTGCATTCTGTAACCAAGAAGAGAACAAGAAACAAGTCAGTTGAAGACAGGAACTAGACACAAAACTCTGGTTTGAGTCGCAGAAAACTTCCTGCCTCCTAATCACCTGTAGGGTTGTGAACAGTTTATTTTGCAACATTCAACCATAGTATAGTCAATATCCATTCTCATAGTATACTAGCAGTCTCCCTGTTTTCGTCTTCTGAGCAATTACTAGCCACTGCCCAGAGCTAAGCCAGGAGCTTCGTGCAAGGCTACAAAACAGTTCTCTTGATGCAGAAATCAGAGCCAGCCTTGCACCGATTCAGAAACATAGACAGGGTAAGAAGCAACAGCAATGTTCAGGCTGAGATTTACTGCATACATCTTCAAGGCAAGTAATCTGAGGAAATCCTCAAGAATCTGATGAGAGCCACTTCATCCAATAGTTTCATATTGGCTACCAGAAAGTTTATGCGTGGGGCGATGGCTAACATGAACTGGGGGCTGAGTGGGGAGAGACAGATGGTGGCTGGAAAGTTAAAACTGAACTGAATCACTCCATGGACTGGAAAAATAGAAACAGGGGCATATGTGCTATAGGTCTTAGATCAGGATGACCTAAGTTCAAATCTCTTTTCAGACACAAAGTTCACTGGATGAGTCACTATCTCTCAGCTAAACCTACCTGATGGGGAAGATATGAGGATAAACTGGGGACGGGATGACCCTACATACCATTCTGAGTGCAGAAAGTGCATATATATGCACTTGAGAACTAATGAACCAGTAAGCTATGTAGTAAGGATTCATAACCTAGAAATGTCAGTCTGCTGAAGCCAGGAAAGACACCCCCCCCCAACTTGACTCCAAAGCATATGTATTAAGGTAAAGGACCCCTGGATGGTTAAGTCCAGTCATAGGTGACTATGGGGTTGCGGCGCTCATCTCGCTTTCAGGCCGAGGAAGCCAACATTTGTCCACAGACAGCTTTCCGAGTCATGTGGCCAGCAAGACTAAACCGCTTCTGGCGCATGGAGCACCATGACGGAAACCAGAGCACATGGAAATGCCGTTTACCTTCCCGCTGCAGGGAAGGTACTTGCACTGGTGTGCTTTTGAATTGCCAGGTTGGCAGGAGCTGGGACAGAGCAACAGGAGCTCACTGTTCCCCGTGCAGCTGTTTAAAACCCGTCTACTCAGTTTGCCTGCTTTGGTCTGTGGCTAATACGGATGCGGGTGGCTCTGTGGTCTAAACCACTGAGCCTCTTGGGCTTGCTAATCAGAAGGTCAGCAG
>JAXCMG010000032.1:21413897-21466262 GCA_034642415.1 Podarcis siculus
TCAAGTTAACTCAAAGTAGTCTAAGCTTAGTTGACTTGTGAAACATTCCCTGCTTCTCTGATACGAAATACATTGTTTGAAATCTGAATACCCACAGCAGCACTGTTCAAGATGATTTCTGGGATGCAGCAGAACAAGAACTTTTAGCAGCTCACTCCTATACTGAGTTAGATGTGCCTACACCAATTGAAATTAATACAGTCATACCTCGGGTTACGAATGCTGCGGGTTGTGTGTTTTCGGGTTGCGGACCGCGCCGAACCTGGAAGTACCGGAACTGGTTACTTCTGGGCTTTGGTGCTCACACATGCGCAGAAGCACAAAATGCTGTTACACGCATGTGCAGAATCGCGTCACGCGCTGGTGCAGACGCGGTGCTGCTGGTTGCAAACGTGCCTCCCACATGGATCACGTTCGCAACCCGAGGTATGACTGTACTGGCAGAACTGTGGGCATTGGACAGCGTTCAGATACAGTACAGTAGTAACATGTGTTACCTAACTTCTTAAAGAGTGCTCTGCAGCTTCTATACATCTTTTGTGGCTGTGTCTTGGTTTTAGGCAATCTGAATTGTTCCATACCTTATTAAATACCTCTTTACTAACAAAATCTGTATTCCACAGCTCCTGTCTTTCCTTTTGCCTTAACACCTCCTCCTTCCGCCGCCATTCTTCCTCCCTCCATTTCAACTCTGCAGCTTCAGTCTGTGCTTTGGCATTTTCCTGGTCCATGGACTCAGAGTTGTGCAACGCTAAACTGCCAAGTTTCTGCTGGGCTTCTGCTAAATTCCATTTGCATTCCACCGAACTCTTTACAAATTCCTTTTGCTGCTGACAAGCCAATTCAATCCCGTCATAAATCTGCGTTAAGAAAAAACCTTTTGATTATTCAGGAACAAAACAGACAGAATTTACACACAGTCTGTAGAGTGTAGATGAATGAAGAGTATTTTTCAAACGCAAGCTTGCCCAAGGGACTGTATACAAAACAGATACATAAGAGGAGTGCTTTGTATCTAAGCAAAGACCTAGAAAAATGTGCAACCTTGTGTCCTCATTCCCCACATATAAACACACAGGGTGGAAAGTAGCAAGTGGACTTCTGAAAGGATATTTTCTCCTCCCAGACACAATCCCAAAAATCTGCTCTGGAGAGCTATAGGGCAGGAAGCAAACAAAGCAGATTGTGAGGGCATGCAGATGATAGCATGGAGGAGGAGAAAATAATAATAATATTGAACACACTTAAGTCTTTTCTGCTTGTGCAGGGACAACATTGGATACAACCCTCACAACTCACAGCAGGTCTCCATTGCAATTGTGCTTCTCAGGGGCTTAAAGCTACAACAAATGTATTTAATTACAAGGCTTTATGTTGTCTTTTCTTGCCTCTATGGTTTTATATTTTCATACATCTATCTTTAATTGTGAGGCACTCCAAGAGCCCTCAGAGCTGGTCAGTTCAGGAAATATGCCAGAAATAAAAGTAAGAGGCAGCATGAGGCCGATACAGTGGTACCTCGGGTTACAGATGCTTCAGGTTACAGACTCCGTAAACCCAGAAATAGTACCTCGGGTTAAGAACTTTGCTTCAGGGTGATAACAGAAATCGTGCTGCGGGGGCAGCGGGAGGCCCCATTAGCTAAAGTGGTGCTTCAGGTTAAGAACAGTTCCAGGTTAAGAATGGACCTCTGGAAAGAATTAGGTACTTGACCCGAGGTACCACTGTATTTGCTGTGACCCATTAAAAAGTTTTGGCAAAGCAAAGCTGATCAGGTTAACCTGCTCCACAAACGCAGGTCTATCCTCATTCCAGGGGTGGGATGACATTTACATTATCCCAAAATAAATATCACTCATTGGGTCTGGGGTCACGATCATTAATAGCATTGAAATCTTAACATAAAAATGCACTAAAAATAGCAAGAAGAGTTAAAGGATGCTATTAACAACTTTGTGAATAAACCCTCAAAAGTTACTAAGCTTTTAAAAAGATAGCAGCCTCTACTTCTCTGCTGACTACAGAGAAGAAACCCACCCCCTTCATAGCTATCAGATTCAGATGATACCCAGCTCTACCTCTCTTTCAAATCAGAACCAGTGAAGGCGGTGAAGGTCCTGTGTGAGTGTCTGGAGGTGGTTGGAGGATGGATGGTGCTAATGGATTGAGGTTGAATCCTGACAAGACAGAAGTACTGTTCTTGGGGGACAGGGGGTGAGCTGGTGTGAAGTACTCCCTGATCCTGAATGGGGTAACTGTGCCCCTGCAGGACCAGGTGCGCAGCCTGGGAGTAATTTTGGACTAACAGCTGTCCATGGAGACGCAGGTCAATTCTGTATCCAGGGCAGCTGTCTACCAGCTCCACCTAGTACGCAGGCTGAGACCCTACCTGCCCGCAGACTGTCTCGCCAGAGTGGTGCATGCTCTAGTTATCTCCCACTTGGACTACTGCAATGTGCTCTACGTGGGGCTACCTTTGAAGGTGACCTGGCAACTGCAATTAATCCAGAATACGGCAGCTAGACTGGTGACGGCTGCCGAGACCACATAACACCGGTCTTGAAAGACCTACATTGGCTCCCAGTACGTTTCCGAGCAAATTCAAAGTGTTGGTGTTGACCTTTAACGCCCTAAACGGCCTTGGCCCAGTATACCTGAAGGAGCATCTTCTCCCCCATTGTTCTGCCCAGCTGCTGAGGTCCAGCGCCGAGGGCCTTCTGGCGGTTCCTTCATTGCGAGAAGCAAAGCTACAAGGAATCAGGCAGAGGGCCTTCTCGGTAGTGGCGCCTGCCCTGTGGAACACTCTCCCACCAGATGTCAAAGAGATAAACAACTACCTGACATTCAGAAGACATCTGAAGGCAGCCCTGTTCAGGGAAGTTTTTAATGTGTGACATTTTAGTCTATTTTTGATCTTTGTTGGAAACCGCCAAGAGTGGCTGGGGAAACCCAGCCAGATGGGCGGGGTACAAATAATACATAATTATTATTACTACTACCTCTTAACACATTAGTAAACAAATGCTTTCTGCAAAGCAGACTGGTGGGTAGAGGCTTGGAGTGATCGATCTCTCCACTCTGACAGCCTGTTGCATTTCCATGCCAGTACTAAGTTGCCTGACAGGCTTAGGAGACAAGGGATTGCATAAAGGTGAGTGGAACAGGATGAGAATGAAGTGGTGTAGGAATAACAGGTCATTCCACCCTACCTCTGTTAGCCTGGTTTCTTTTGGTTTCCCTGCCAGAAGAAAGGAAGGTTTCATCCTTCACAACTGGCTGTACTAAAAACTAACTAATCCATATTAAGTACTCCCAATTGCCCTATGAAACAAACAGTACCATCCAGCAGAGTCCACTGAGTTCAATGGGGTTCCTCCCAGGTAAGTGTGAAATCCTAGGCATGCTTACTTAGGAATGCATTCAAAGCAGCTGCATGGCTTCAGCCCTTAGTGGTTACTTGATGCAGGTCTCAATGAATACAGCAGGTGGGCCAATTGGCCCAGAAATGGAAAGAAGATACAGTTCCTACCAGAGAAGAATGGCAGATGAAGTTGATGTACTATGCTGAAATGGCTAAAATGACCGGAAGAATCAGAAATCAGGAAGACTGAAATTTTAATAAGGAATGGGGAAAATTTATAACTTATCTTAAAGACCACTGTAAACAGTTAAAATCAGGGGTCGGCAAACTTTTTCAGCGGGGGGCCGGTCCACTGTGCCTTAGACCTTGTGGGGGGCCAGACTCCATTTTGAAAATAAATATGAACTTCCTATGCTCCACAAATAAACCAGAGGTGCATTTTAAATAAAAGCACACATTCTACTCATGTAAAAACACGCTGATTCCTGGACCTTCCGCAGGCTGGATTTAGAAGGCAATGGGGCTGGATCCAGCCCCCGGGGCCTTAGGTTGCCTACTCATGGTTAAAATCATTAGTAGGACTGGAATATCACTTGTAGTTTAAGGGTGAATTCTGAACACAATGGAAATGTTAAAAGATTTAGATCATAATAAAAGATGCAAGAGGAAATGATTACTAATAGGACCCACAAAGGGGAGGATGGAAGTCCAGGAGATTCCCTAGAATGTTGTTTTTATGATTTATGTTTGATATATTGCTGTAGAATTTTAATTTGAACCCCCCCAATAAAAAATACAGCAGGTGGTCCAGTTCCATATAAAACGTGGATGCAATACAACTGAGATGTAATTGGTTTAATGGCATGAGTTTTCATGGCAACACTCTATTTTAGCCAAGGCAGGACATGGACTAGAAAGATGACAAATCATAGAATTGTAGGGGACCACAAGAGTCATGTAGCCCCCTGCAATGCAGGAATCTTTTGCTCAATGTGGGGATCAAACCCGCGACCCTGAGATGAAGAGTCTCATGTTCTATGGACTGAGTCTGTCTTACTGGATATTTTACATTAAAAACTTTATTCCACGCCCACATGAAGCAGTACAAATAAAATAAAATGTAAGAGCTTTCTATGAAAGGGCGGCCCCACAAAATGAATGAATGAAATGAAGGGTCACCTGGAGAAATTCTCCCATCAACCCAAGAAGCAACAGTAAACTCTAGCGGCAGAGTCTTCCCTGGGACCAAACCTCACTGAACTAGATCCCATTTTGCCACCTCTGTTCTGGAAAAATAAAGGGGGGCATTTTTTCGCCCATCTGGCGCTGAAGCGACTTCAAAGCAACCCATTACAATCTATTACAGCCTAACAGGATGCAACTTCTCTCTCCCCCCCTCTCTCTTATGCACACAACCATGGATTTGTAACTCTGCCTGTGCTTGACTGCCCAGAGCTTAAAATACACAACCTTTCACACGCATGCATTGGGAGAGGATCCTGAACTTAGCACAGAAAGAGAGAGGAGACCTGAAACACAGGACAAAACTCTCCAGCACGTGGCACTTTCACATTGAAATGCGGGACAATCATCATCATCATCATCCTGTAGATAAATTTTTTATTACAGTCGGAGACCAGCTTATAAAACACACTTGGGGGTACAATCCCAGAAGGAAAGCAAACATTTAAAACAATGTACAACAATAAATTTAAAATGTATAAATGTGGTAAGCGTATAGACACTTAAAACTTTAAGATAAGCTACCACAGAGAGATGACCCAGAGTCACCCATGGAACCGAGTTTGGGGATTTTCTTAACAAACTAGTTTGGGTCAGGGGATGGTCTTCGCCTACAGATCTGTACACAGAATCTGGCAACCTTCCGGGTTGTCTTATGATCTTTACCTAACAGGAAAAGGTCAAATTTTTGCTTTTCCAGGAGGTCAGCGAGCCTCATCAGCAGGGGATCCATGGTCTCACTACGTGCCTCTTCATAAAAGGGACATCTAAAGAACAAGTGTTCTGGGCTTCCTATCTCCCCCAATGAACAGGAACAAAGTCTCTGAGCATATGGGACTTTTTTAAAGGATCCTTCCAGGACCAGCGAGGGCAGAGCCGAGCTTCTAATCATAGATGTCAACGTTTCCCTTTTTTGAAAGAGAAATTTCCTTATTCCGAATAGGATTCCTCGCAAGAAAAGGGAAAAGTTTACAGCTATGCTTCTAATTAAAAAGCAGAGACATCACCTTGCCAACAAAGGTCCGTAGAGTTAAAGCCATGGTTTTCCCAGTAGTGATGTATGGAAGTGAGAGCTGGACCATAAAGAAGGCTGATCGCCGAAGAATTGATGCTTTTGAATTATGGTGCTGGAGGAGACTCTTGAGAGTCCCATGGACTGCAAGAAGACCAAACGTATCCATTCTGAAGGAAATCAGCCCTGAGTGCTCATTGGAAGGGCAGATCGTGAAGCTGAGGCTCCAAGACTTTGGGCACCTCATGAGAAGAGAAGACTCCCTGGAAAAGACCCTGATGTTGGGAAAGATGGAGGGCACAAGGAGAAGGGGACAACAGAGGACGAGATGGTTGGACGGTGTTCTCGAAGCTACCAGCATGAGTTTGACCAAACTGCGGGAGGCAGTGGAAGACAGGAGTGCCTGGCATGCTCTGGTCCATGGGGTCACAAAGAGTCGGACACGACTAAACGACTAAACAACAGCATGCTTCTAATAATCCTGTATTATCCAGGACAGGGGGGCCCAGGGAGACGGCCAAAGTGACGAAGTCGGGGGGGGGGGGGGAATAAGGAGAGATCAGCAGCCAGGCCAAGGCGCCTCGAGCGACGCCACCGAGCAAGGGAGGGGAAGGAACCGGACCCCCCGCTGCCCCGTTCCTGCGAGCGCCCCTCTCGGAGAAGGGGAGCGAGTCCTCCCAGGAGCCTCTCGGCGTCTCTGCCGGAGGAGCGGCTGTACCTGAGCGCCTGGCCGGGGGAGGAGGTCTTCCTGCTGCCCCGCGCGCAGGTCCCGGGAGCGCGGCAGCCACAGAGCCATCCCTGCCCCGTCTCAGCCTGGACTTCCGGCTTCCACTACAAGGTCCCGCCGGAAGTTCCTGCGGGAGGCACTTCCGGCAACATCGCCGCGTCGCCGGCTTATGAGCTCACTGCGCCGCTGCGCCCCGCCCCCTCTCCGCGGCCGCGTCACGTGAAGGGGACAAAGCTGTCCGGGCGGTTGCTAGGAGACAGGGAGGGAAGCCTCGCGCTTGCGCGGTGGGCTGAGCCGGAGGCGCCGGCTGCTCTGGGCAGCTCAGTCAGCGTCTGCCGTTGCTATTGCGTATTACTATTATTATTATTACAATTACATAGGTTCATAGAGAGAGAAGGGTCCACGAGGGTTATCTAGTCCAACCCCCCGCAATGCAGGAATTTTTCACCCAATGTTGGACTCGAACCCACAAACCTGAGATGAAGTGTCTCATGCTTCCACTGACAGAGCTATTCAGCAGCCCATTAACATTATTATTATTATTACCAGTGCTTTTTTCTGGGGGGACACAGGGTACGCATAGCCCTAAACATTTTGTGAATCTTTGCACTTTTGTCCATTTACTGTATTTATTTTCCCCGATTTGAACTATAAAATTGTGATTTTCTTGATTCCAAATGAGAGTACCCCTAAACATTTTTTTAAAGCACTGATTATTACTATTACTACATACGTTCGTAGATTTGGAAGGGGCCACGAGGGTCATCTTGTCCAACCCGCTGTAATGCAGGAATCTTTCACCCCTCGTGAGACTCGAACCCACAATCCTGAGATGATGAAGCGTCTCATGCTCTACCGAAGGAGCTATTCAGCAGCCCATTAACACCATCATTATCATTTGCTAGGGCAAAAGCTTTCCAGCTTGCAGGGCTCGGGGAGAAGGCAGAAAGGGGCCACCTGCCGGCGGGACCGGTTGTTCCATTGCACCAATTTCCCGGCTAGGACGTTTTTGACACCAAACGGCAGAAATCTGCCTTTCATTTCGGCAGAAATTCAACAGGTGATGCTCCTCCTCCACCTGCTGAAATCCTGCAGCTGTGCGAAAGGCGCATGATGAGCCCCGCCGAGGAAAAAGAAGCAGCTTGCAAAGCTTGCAAGGAGGAAATCTCCGGCTGCCTGGGCTCTTCTCGCCTAAGCAGTTTTGCTCGCGAGTAAACCCAGCCCCCGCCGTCAGAGAGAGAGAGAGGCGCCAGGGGGAAAGGACCCGAGGCCCCTCCTCCCCTCCCTTCCCCTCCCCGCGGCGAGCGAGGGACGCTGGAACGTTGGCGTCGCCATGGCAACACGACGCTTTCCCCCCCCCCCCACCCGCACGGCGACGGTGTGGCTGCCCTGGCGGAAGGAAGAGCCCCTCTCGCGCCCCGGAGGATGCCGCTCAAGGTGGTGGTGGAGCTGCAGATCCACGCGGTGAGGCTGGCAGGAGAGGGGGGGGGGCTGTGCAAGGCCAGATGCGGAGAACCAGAAATGTAGCTGCGAGATCCTATCAACACGTGTGTGTGTGCATACACGTATATACCTTGTCTACATGAATGTATATACGTGTCTGTGCGTGTGTTTGTGATGAGGTTGCCACTGGAGGTGGAGCTGCAGATCCACGCGCCAAAGCGGGCAGGAGAGGGGAGGACCACAGAAATATAGCCCCCCCTCTATATATAATATGTGTGTGCATGTGTATGTATGCATGTATATACATTGTGTGTGTGTAAACATACACAGTTGCCAACCTAGCAGTTCGAAAGTACGTCAAAGTGCAAGTAGATAAAGAGGTACCGCTCCGGCGGGAAGGTAAACGGCGTTTCCGTGCGCTGCTCTGGTTCGCCAGAAGCGGCGTAGTCATGCTGGCCACATGACCCGGAAGCTGTACGCCGGCTCCCTCAGCCAGTAAAGCGAGATGGGCGTTGCAACCCCAGAGTCGGCCACGACTGGACCTGATGGTCAGGGGTCCCTTTACCTTTACCTTTACACATACACAGTGCTTTTTTAAAAAAGGTGCCGTACTCACCCTGAAGTAGTTACAATCAGTGCCATACTTTTAACATTTGAAAAAAGGTGCTAGCACTGCATACTCTTGAGTAACCCCAGGAAAAAAGCACTTATGTTTGTGTGTATATGTGTGTGTGCGCGCGCGTGTGCATGTATGTATATGTGTATCTATCTATCATCTATCACCTGCTCTTCCCTTTTTCTTTTTCCTTTTTTGCCCCTAGTTGGGAGAGGGAAAGTTGCAGTGGAAATGATGGTGGGAAGCCAAAGCCCTGTTTCTTTCTGCAAAAAACGCTAACTTATTTCCAAGGCAGAGAAGCCAGAGTTCAACCCTCGTCCAGTTGGGGAGGGGGTGACTGCATGTGCTCTACACATGCCTAGAGGTTTTCTCATCTATATGTGTGCTGTTTGAACTGTGTAAAGTTTCATCATCCAAGAACATTTGAAATATAGAGGAGAAGGCCGGGGGGTGGGGAAACCAACAGAAAAACGGGGAGCTCCCTCATTTTTCCACATTCCACCCCACCCAGGCCTTCACATCTCTAATTCAAAATCAGTCTTTGGTTACAATTGAGGGGTTCTCTGCACTGTGGTTTAGAGTAGGGCTGGATCTCAGGTTATAGTTTAAAGAGAAGCCAGCAGCATAGAATGTAAACTTACTTTCCAAGCCAGAATATGTTATTGTTCTTACTTGTCCAAGATTCACTGATGGAGAAAAGATCACTGGAGATCGTGTTCACTGTTTGAGCTCCCCCATCATGGCGTCACCATTCATATTAATGGTGAGAATGGTTCCTGCAAAGTTTTGTGCGCTAGCTCTTCCTCCTCTTACATCTGCTTTATGAAGTATGGAGCTGTGGGTTAAACCACAGAGCCTAGGACTTGCTGATCAGAAGGTCGGCGGTTCGAATCCCTGCAACGGGGTGAGCTCCCATTGCTCAGTCCCTGCTCCAGCCAACCTAGCAGTTCAAAAGCACGTCAAAGTGCAAGTAGATAAATAGGTACCATTCCGGCGGGAACGTAAACGGTGTTTCCGTGCGCTGCTCTGGTTCGCCAGAAGCGGCTTAGTCATGCTGGCCACGTGACCCAGAAGCTGTACGCCGGCTCCCTCAGCCAATGAAGCGAGATGAGCGCTGCAACCCCAGAGTCGGCCATGACTAGACCTAATGATCAGGGGTCCCTTTACCTTTTAGACCAAGTAAATGTTTGAATGAATTCTGGGTCTATGATGGTGGTGCTTGGAGCTGGCTCAACACATTTTGCTGGCTGAGGTGGAACAGCAAAGCCTGTCTGCCCCATTAAGTTATATATTTTGGCAACTGAGTTAGAGAATCCTATGAGCAACTCTTCTGCTTACCCAATGGCAGTAAAAATGATCATGCATGGAGTAACTAGCCATTTGCTTCCCTTCATAACCTTCAAAATTAGATGCCTGAGGCGGCTGCTATTTGTCATGCTACGTCTGTTCATCATTTTGCAGTTGGTGGCAAACAATCACAATGCACCTTCTGTCTCCTTTCAACTGTTCTGATCTTCTCTCCCATCACAGGTCTCTTGTCCCGGTGTGTACCTGACGGAGAAGAATGATGTTTATCTGCATGTTTGCATCCTGGGCCAGTGCAAGGAAACTGAGAGCCTTCGACCCATCTTCCCTCTCTTGTTCCACGAGAAAATGTGGTTTGAAAAGGTAACCTAGGATTGCGTCTTGCAAAATCCTTGCCTAAGATGTATTTATTCCCCCCCCCTTTTTTTGAACCTAAGCACTCTTCTGTATCAGATCAAAAGGCTGGCTGAAGGCTAACAGCTGTGCAATAGTCTTGGACACAACAAACGTAAATGGGTGAGGGGATTGTGTATATTTTATCTCCATTTTGCATTTGCCATAGTCAAAAATGCCATGCTTGTTAGGAGGCAAGTATTGTTAACTGTGAGATGCAAGGCTCGGAGGCATCCTGAGGGAATTAACATGCTGCTGCCCAGTGCTACTCATTTCATCCCATAATAAGCCTTCTGGTAGGGGTTCAAGGCAGCACAGGGCGACACCTGACACATGACCCCCCCTCCCCTCAAACCAGCCCTGTTCAGTGGGATTGAAGATGACATCCATACTCTTATAGCAGGGCTAGATCTTGATCGGTGGCACTATCAATTTAGTTCACAAAATCTATACGCTTCTTGCCCATATATTGGAATATTTCGGTGCTCTTTTCTTGGAATATAGTTGATGAGTGACTGCAGGTTTGTTTGTTTTATCAAGGAATCTGAAAGTCATGAGCACACTTTTTAATACTTGAGACTACTGTTCTTCAGCTTAATGCAGTAGAAACAAAATAGGAAAGAATGCATTTGCCTCCAACAGTTGTTCTTTAATATCTTGTATTGTGGGATATATTGAACTTCAGTAGGACAAAAGCATAAATATTTGGAAGTGCGGTAATATGTACATTTCTTTAGATTTAATCAGCAGATTGATCAAACTGTTAAAACTGTGTGTGGTATTCAACTAGGTTTTACTCAAAGAAGACCGATTGAAATTAAAGGACTTATCTTAGTCATATTCATTAGTTTCAGTGGGTTTACGCTGAGCACAACATCGTGGTTTTAATCACATGGAAAATTATTTAATTGGTTAATAGCTTTAATAACTTTATCCTTGTCTTTGCCTTCGCTTCCGTTCTGTAGGTATTTGAAAAAGCTACAGATCCTGTTGCTGTTGTAGAACTGCTAGAAAGTAAGTTTTCCTTTCTGTTATCTGTCGCTGAAGGTACTGTAATTACTGCAGGTCCATGATGATATTTCCAATGGCTTGGTTCAGACGCAATGGAAAACCATGGTTTCCTTCTATGTGAATGGGCTACACAGTCCTCAGCCTTGCCCAGGCAACCCCCTCCCAACTTCCTCTTTCATGTAGCAGAGGATAAAAGTGAAAGTGTCTCCTTTAAACTAAGCATGGTTCCCTGTGGCATCTAAACTCGGGTAGCCGTGGTTGGAGAACTGTGGTTGCTCTAAAACTGGAAACGGAAGCTTTTGATCCCAGACACGAAGGAGAAGGAGGTGCATGCAAACCTTGGTGTGGCTTGTTCTCCTAGTAGGAAACAATGGTTTCACGTTGTGTCTGGTCCAACCAGTGTGCCATGCTTCATGTTTATTTCCCAGAAAAGCTTGTGGGTGATGTATAGTTTTTGACCATTCAGGAGGGGCTTCTTCTTTTCACCATAACAACCGGGGAATATAGTGTTATGAGTTTCGGGGGAGGGTAGTCTGTATGCCTTTTTTGTGGTGTTTCAAATCTACACGATTTCCACAACGCCCCAGGTAAATGGGGTGTTGCCTGTATATTCAAAACCCATTGGGTTCAATGGGGGTAGAATTGCCAGAGTCTACCTCCCCCAAGCCTGCCTCCTTTCCACCCCCTTTTATATTTTACATTTTTATTTTCCTCATAAAGTTGAACATGCACAAGTTGCAGGCTTAATGCATAGTATAAATATTACATGTCTCTGTCATGAATAACATAGTTTGTTCCTCTCCTTCTAGGAAATGTAACAAAGTTCCGATTAGTCGAAGTGGTACCTTCAGGTAAACAGGAGAAACCTATTCTTCACAACTTCCATAAACTCTGCAATGAAAGAATGAATCTTGGATGATGTTGGGGTTAGACATGCTGATTTCTTTTTTCTCGTAGTGTTTCTGTATCTGCTGTTATTACTTACTTAGGAGGAGGTGATACGAGACAAAATGTAAATGCCATTTTAATTCTGGACAAAATATGTCCGTCTGTGCAACATTCATGGAAATTAGCTGGCTGGTGGCATTTTGTTGTACAGGAGAACTGAACACATGGTGGCAGAATAAGCCTTCTATAAGATCCAGTCCTAAATGGCTTAGAAAGCTTGTTTGTGTCATCAGTTTGCTCTCAGAAGAGCTCTCAGGTGATGAGGAAAGACCTTTTTAATTCTTAAAACTGTACTCATGTCACTGCATGCAATTTATTTATTTTTTAACGGAATTTGGCCCAACCTATTTTAAACCTAATTTTCCTGTCCCCCGCTGCTCCTTAGTATATCTTTTCATTTAACTGCTAGTATGATCAACTACACCTTGTGAGATCTTTTAAAAATTCACAACAATTAACTGATTCAACAGTAGGAAAAACCTATGCAGTTCATAGCTGTTGTAGTTTTCATCTATGAAGATGAGAGTGAAAATTTCAAGATCTTTGTTGTCAGGGCTTTTTTCCAGCCGGAACTCACCAAAACTCCTTAACTACAGGAGCTAGTTCCAAGTTATGAAAATATAAGAAAAAAATCAATAATAATAATGGGGGGGGGGGGAACCGTATAGGAGTTAGTTCCCACAGCACAACACAAATTCTAGTGGCTGAATTTCCTCTTATACCTCCTCCTCCTCCTCCTAATCCGGCTCACGGAATTTCTGCAGATGTGTTGTACACTTTGCAACAGAATGTTTCTTGGAGAACCGTGAGCAATGAAAATGTCATTTTTTGGCTTGCGCTGTGAAGAGGGCTTATGTTCCATTGGGGGGGACAGGTTACAGTGTTTGCTTGCGTTATTCTAGCACTCTTTCTCCTTTTGTTTCACTTTTCAGGGAAAGGCGAGCTTGCATTTTATGAAGAGAATACTCGAGGTTTTCTGTTTCCAGAGCCTAAACTGACCCCTGCGTATCCCGGTGTGGACAGAGAGTTACTAATGAAGACACGCCGTTCTTTCCCAGTAAGTGGTTATGGAATGTGTATCCCAAAAAACAGAAACATCTGCTCAGTAGCCGGTTCTTGCTTATGTCACAGTGATTCCTAACATGCAGTAAACATTTGTCTTCTTTATTTACCTTGGTTTATTTAACGCTGGAACCATTAAGCTATGGGAACCATTAGGAAAACAGCTGCGGCACCTTCAGGACAAAACAGAATGCACCCTTCACAGTCAGAATAGGCAGAAGAGAAAATAATTAAGTAGCATGGTGTGTCTCCATTAGAAAATTACGAATCCCTTGCTGGCCTAGTCCTCACACGATATGGCAGTGCATGGCTAGCAAAGTTAAATCTGGTTCCTTGTTTGTTGTACAGTGGTACCTTGGTTCTCAAATACCTTGGAACTCAAACGCCGAAAACCTGGAAGTAAGTGTTCCGATTTTCGAACATTTGGCGGCTTTCAACAAAATATTAAAATACAGTGGTACCTCGGATTAAGTACTTAATTTGTTCCGAAGGTCCATTCTTAACCTGAAACTGTTCTTAACCTGAAGCACCATTTTAGCTAATGGGGCCTCCTGCTGCTGCCACGCCGCCGGAGCACGATTTCTGTTCTCATCCTGAAGCAAAGTTCTTAACCTGAAGCACTATTTCAGGGTTAGCGGAGTCTGTAACCTGAAGCGTATGTAACCTGAAGCGTATGTAACCTGAAGCGTATGTAACCTGAGGTACCACTGTACAGTAAGGCATCAAACATTAAAAGCTTCCCTAAACAGGGCTGCCTTCAAATGTCTTCTAACTCTTTGACATCTGGTGGGAGGGCATTGCACAGGGCGGGTGCCACTACCAAGAAGGCCCTCTGCCTGGTTCCCTGGTTCAGCAGCCTTTGGATTATTAATGGCTACAAAGTTTAACTCATCCACCAGTGCTATTCATGAGTCTTTCTATAGAGGCTTGTTGGGTGTGCTTTAATTGTGAAATGTTGTTGATTTTGATATTTAATGGTGAGTTTTTAACCAGGTTGCTAGCATCTTCGAAAAGTCATGAAGTAAAATAGGCAGGAAGTTCGATAGCACAAAAAATGGAGTCATGTGTGCTAAATTCTTTGACGCTACTGGAGTGCTTTGATTAAAAAGCAGTACAAAACTTTGGGAAGTAAATAAATATCTCCAGCACCTGACAACAGCCAGGCTGCCGAATTCTGCATCCGTTGTCGCTTCTTTTTACTCCTGGGGATTTTAGCTGTGGTTAGAACTGGCTGACGTCCTATTTATTAATGTAAGGATGCTTGTTCATGTACAGGTACAGCAATGCAGCAAAGCAGAGTGGGTTGCATCACCATAGGTACGGCAGTGGCAATCCCATTATAAAATGTTTCTGCCACATATTAGCCAAATTTATTTCTTTTGAACTGTGCTATGTAGCTGCTGTGTCGTGAACGCTGGTCAAAATGTTACCACACCGACCTATCGCCCTACAAGCCTCGGCCACTTCTGGCGATGGCAGCTGTTTCACAATGCCACAGTTGTGATAAATATTATTTTAAAAATAAAAAAACACAATGCCACAGTTGTGATTTTTTTTGTGATGGAACAATCATGTCTTTTCCCAAACAGCATTTGATAGGATCTGGACTTTAATAGGTGAGTTTTAAACCCTTACTGTGCTGAAAGGTGCTTAATTATTTACAGGAATTTGACCCTTTTCCCAAGTAAAAGACATCTGCTCCAAATGTTGGGATGCTTCTGTAGGATTGTGAGGCAATATCTTAGCTGGTTTTGCTCTCCTAAGCTTTCTCTTCTAATAGTTACATACCATATTTGTCACTTTCATGAATAAATGCATTGAAAATGCCCAAGTATTTGATAATTTATCTTTGCTATAGCCTGGCAAAGATGTGGATATAGCAGAGACCTTTGGTAGGCCTTTCTGTTTGTTCCATATTGAACACATGCAGCCATCCTAATTTCTATTAAGTACAGTGGTACCTCGGGTTAAGTACTTAATTCGTTCCGGAGGTCCGTACTTAGCCTGAAACTGTTCTTAACCTGAAGCACCACTTTAGCTAATGGGGTCTCCTGCTGCCGCACCGCCAGAGCATGATTTCTGTTCTCATCCTGAAGCAAAGTTCTTAACCTGAAGCACTATTTCAGGGTTAGCGGAGTCTGTAACCTGAAGTGTATGTAACCCGAGGTACCACTGTACTCAAATGGTCCTTTAATTCTGTTCTTTTTCTTTTTTATATTGGTTGGGAAATTGTTGACATATTTAAATGGGGAATTTGTTGCTTACTGTTTTCAGTTTTACTTATAGCACACTGGCCGCCTATTCCTATGCGTGGTGTACTCAGGAGTAAGTGTCAATGAATTGAGTGGGAAGTATTCCCAGGTGTGCATTGAACTATAATCTTGGCCCATTTCATACTTTTTATGAAGGCTTAAGAAAAACTCTCACATGTAAGCCTGCCTAACATGCCAAACCTATTCATGTATACCTGAAGGAGTATCTCCACCCCCATCGTTCTGCCCAGATACTGAGGCCCAGCTCCAAGGGCCTTCTAACGGTTCCCTCACTGCAAGAAACAAAGTTACAGGGAACCAGGCAGAGGGCCTTCTTGGTAGTGGCGCCCGCCCTGTGGAATGCCCTGCCATGAGATGTTAAGGAAATAAATGACTTTTAGAAGACATTTGAAGGCATCCCTGTTTAGGGGAGTTTTTAATGTTTGATGTTTTATCGCTTTTATCACTATGATGATGATGTTGGGAGCTGCCCAGAGTGGCTGGGGAAACCCTGCCAGATGGGCAGGGTATCAATAATAAATTATTATTATTAAGAATCAAGCTCCACCAAACCTAAGGGAACTTTCACCCATATGAATGAGTTTAGGCTGCAGTTCTAAATGCACTTGCAAGAGAGCACGTCCCATTAAATCAAGTGGAGCAGGACTTATTTCCAAGTAAACGTGTTTAGGATTGCCTTGCAAAAGATTAAAATAGCAAAATCTATTTAAAAATAATAATAATAATATATAACTGCATTTCTTTTACACAAATTTCTCATTCTTTTTTCAAATCTTTAAGGGCATTGCACCAAAATTAGAGTTTTCCACAAGGACAACTATTACAGAACTTCCACTTCTGTCCAGAAGATGGTATCGTGTAAGTAATTTTAGCTAATTAACTCAGAGATGAACGGCAACATTTTCAGTCGCACCCAATCTCTCTTAATACCTCATTGCGTCTAGTATGACATAGCAGTCATAGCAATTCTGTATCTAGTTAGTTCTCTTCAACTTCTGCTCAGATTATTAGCTACCTGGAATTAGCCCTAAGGAGCAGAAGGCTGTAACCATTTAAACTTTTTATCACGCCTAAAAGTGGTACTCTCGTTCAAAGATCGTTCGGGGCTAGGCATTGTCATCCTCCAGTGGGTGCCTGGGTCTCAGTTCAAGGAGGAGACAAAAAAAGCGGGGTTCAAGGTGTATGCAGTGCTTTCTTACTGGGATTACGCAGGGGTAGGCATACCCCTAAACATTTTGTAAATCTAAGTTTGGCCTCGTTGAGGGGCAATATTTAAATATGAGTAGGAAAATGAGGGTACCCCTAAACATTTTTTTATGAGACTGCATGTATGAGTCTGTCTTTCCGGATTGGGGCAAAACAAAGTTAAACCGATTGAACAATTTCTGTCTGATCTCATTTTTCAGCTGTCCAGTGAGATTGTAGCCTTATTGGACTTTACCAATTGGTAGGGTGAGCGTTGCTCCCAGACGGGAGGAAGGAAGTCAAATGACACCGAGGGTTGGTTCAGAGAAAGAGTTTATTCTGCTCTCCGGATAGCAGAAGGCACTTGCGTGGTCAGCTCACAGCAAGTCCAAAGAAATGAGAAATTTCATGCCGTATATATATCCTCCAGGCACCCTCTCCCCCCTTCCCCAGGAATCCAGCCACGTCAGCTTATACACGCAGGTTGACATCACAGATGTTCCTGCTCCGGTACTTTTAACCATAAAAGGGTGTTCCTCTTCCTGTACTCTTGACATATAAGGGTATTCCTGTTCTGGCACTCTTATCTTGGGGTAAGAAGGTCACCAACTCTCCTGGTGCTGTTCCCGGACTAGGTCTGTGCGTCAGAGTGTGGTCTTTGTGGTCAGGATGTAAGATAAGACCCAGACGCGCCATCCCTGCTCCACTGGAACAGTCAAGGCCATACATTGCCGTCACGGACTGATAAAGGAGAGAGCTTTGAGCGCTTGTTTATACAGCTGGGTTTTGGCTCAAGAGCTCAAGTTGAAGCATTTTAGAAATGCTCCCTTGGAGAAGGAAAAAATGAGGATTTGGGGTCCCGTTTCAGACTGACTGCACAGAGACCCATTCCTTTCCCCTTCAATATAGCCAGGGGGGACAACTTCTTGCTGTGTGGATATTTCCTCTGCCATACCTATTCCTTTCTATAGCCAGATCTCCACGCAGCGGGTGTAGATATTAATGTATTTTGCAGGGCAGAAATAAGTGCAGGTTGAGAAGGGCTGTCTCAGCATCGCCCCGGCGGAGGAGCATTTCACCGGCACGGTGTAAGACAACAAAGAATAAGGGCTGTAGGCGATTCTCAAGATCGTTCCCATCGCGCTCTCCGTCTCCAACAAGACGTCTCCAGGAGTTTTGCAGGGAAAGCCGGCAGCAGACGCCTTCTCTGAGCTTGAGGTCTGTTAAGTTCAAGTCAGAATCAGACCCCAGGCCGCCTTTTGTAGTTCGTCATGTAAGTCCTGAGAATGTAACTTTTTAAAAATTGCCTGGCCAGGCAAACTGGGCGTTCATCACTGTTCCTCCCAGTAGATGACAAAAGGGAAATTATAGGGGTCCGCAAACGGAATGCCGTACAAAAATACTTCTGTACAAGGTACACTAAGGTGTAAATATACTTCGTAGAAATAAGCAGAAACTGCCAGTTTTGATCAATAGAAAAGTAAGATTTTGGAATGAATAATAGGGCCCAATTGCCCTATTGGACCGCTGCAGAGTCCAAATTGTTTACAACAATATCAATGGGATGTGCGAGGGCTCCTAGTAGATTATCCTATGCATGGTGGCGATCTGGAGGGGACAATACCATATTCAGCCCCAGCCTCCAGGCCTGGATGCAGTCTTAAGCATCTTGGCATAATGTGAAATGTAATTCTGTGTTCCAATAAGCCTCCTTCCTCAGGGCACAGCGTAGTCTGCAGCCTGCCCAGAGACTTCTGGGCCCTGATATCCTCCAAGACCCGCACTCAAGTCTTTGCCACCACGGACACGTCTAGGCATTATGTGACGCCGGCTATCAGTTTAGTAGACTAGCAGGCTGGGAAGGACAAAAATGTGAGTGCTAGAACTGACCTCCCACGTATAGTCATAGTTCAGAGCACATCAAGCAAGGAGCATCAAGCAAGCGTTCGATTCAGCAGCGTATTCCATCATGACAGTTAATCCAGAGAAGTCGTTTGGGGAACGCAGCTGCTGTGCATTTATTTCCAGGGTATCGGGAAACATGCAACTATTTGAAATCAGAAAGAAACTTCTCTCGTGGAAAGTGTATTCCATATTGGTCCATTACACACTTTCATTTAACAGTTATGTTGAATATCAGATAGCTTTAATAGCTAATCTTTGGCACTCTGACCAGTCACTGATTCCAAGTGCTACTCCTGTATAGTGGTACCTCAGGTTAAGTACTTAATTCATTCTGGAGGTCCGTTCTTAACCTGAAACTGTTCTTAACCTGAAACACCACTTTAGCTAATGGGGCCTCCTGCTGCCGCCGCGCCGCCGGAGCACGATTTCTGTTCTCATCCTGAAGCAAAGTTCTTAACCTGAAGCACTATTTCTGGGTTAGCAGAGTCTGTAACCTGAAGCATATGTAACCTGAAGCGTATGTAACCCGAGGTACCACTGTACAGGCAAACTTTGGAGATACTGCAGGTTCGGTTCCAAGCCGCCTCAATAAAGCAATAATAATAATTTTATTACTTATACCCCGCCCATCTGACTGGGTTGCCCTAACTGCCATAAAAACACAGCAAACATGGCAAAAAGAGCAATTCTCTTGGTTTCCCAGTGCGTATAAAAGTTGTGTTTGCACTATACTGTGGTCTGTTAAGCCAGGCACCCCTGGTTACAGGGGCGAGAGGAGAAAAACCCTGGGCAACGGAGCAAACCGTGGTTAGCCAGAGTGGAAGCGGAAGCTTCTGAACTCTCCCTTGCAGCTATCGAGAGAAGGAGAGGGGTGGCCGGCAGGGAGACACATGCAATCCCAGCAGATATCTAGGCTTGTTCATTTCTCTCTAAACCACAGTTTAGTGTGACACAGGAGTGGTTCACCCAATGGGGCAGAAGGGAGAGGAATGTGGTGGCGATGGCAAAGTCAGGGCTTTGCAGATGCATCGACAAGAGTGGCGGACAAGGTCCAGTGTTGTGCCCCTCCAGTAAGCAACAATAACACCATTACTGGAAGGCTGTTGTGGTTTCAGGTGTGGCTGAATAATACAAAATCAGCCAGTGGGGCAGAATGACTCATCCCAAGCAGGGTTCATTTAGAACAGCGGTTCTCAACTTGTGGGTCCTCAGATGTTGTTGGACTACAACTCCCATCATCCCTGAGCTCTGGCCTTGCTAGCTAGGGGTGATGGGAGTTGTAGTTCAACAACATCTTCAACAACAAGTTGAGAAAGGCTGATTTAGAAGGAGGTGAGGCCAGAGCAAGCGAATCATAGAGCGCCCCAAGGCAGCCTTCCTTGTAGAGTGGAATTTTGGAATCGTATACATCTTTCCTTGTTTAATGAACCACTTGCAGGCCATGAGCAGCTATCCTGTGGGTCACTAGTTTGGGAATGACAGTCGTCTTAACTTTTTCTGAATATCTGAAATTTGGTTGCATTCAGTGTGCTCCTTCCATGAGCAGAAGGACCTGAGATCCATTGGATGCCCCTACAGGAGGAAGAGAGAGGATAGGGGGATTTTTGTTGATTTCCCCCAGGGCTACCTCCCACACTTCCCAGGGGATCTTCCAGGCTTCCAGAGCAGATTTTCAGGTGCCTGTAGGGGGAAGAAGGAATCGCTAAAAATGGGAGCATCCCAGGAGCAGAATTCCACTCTTGGGAGCTCTGGATCCAATGTTTTCAGTTAATTAGAGGGTTTAAAGCCAACCAGTCAGTTTTAATTTAAATTGAGAGATACACGTTACGGAATATCAAAGGGCCCAGGGAGGGAACCTTTTAAAAAATTGTAATGTTAATGGCAAGAATCGCAAGTATAGGTTCTTTTCCAAGCCTAATTCTGTTGTTTTAAGATTATTGTCTTGTTATTATTTCTTTGGTTTTTTAAAAAAATATTTAGGTAGATTCTTCTAAAATGTTTTCTGAGCCATATTGGATTTCAAGTCAAAATACGAGCTCGTCAAGGAATTCCCACAAACTTCAGTTGAAACGAGGTACTTAACAATTCCTTAATCTTAATTAAAAATGTGAACTGTGCTGATAACAAGACCACCATGCATGTCATAGAGTTCTAGTACGCTGTGGGTTGTATTCTGTCACCATTACTCCGTTGAATTGATGTTTTATTCACATTGTTCCATTGATTTCTCAGGAAAGTGGGCTACTCTTTGGGATAGCATCCCAATATGTTTTGCATTCAAATCCTAAATCATTATTTCAGTTCCATGGGAATTCATGAGATTTCTCTCTCAAGTAATGGATTTCAGATCATGTTATAAGTTGCAGTTTTCACCCTTTCATTTGCCGCTGGGGTAAAGGAATTCTCCAGCACAACACTGCTGAGTAGTTTAGTACATAAGATACTAATACATTATTATTATTATTATTATTATTATTATTATTATTATTATTATTATTATTACAGTCATACCTTGGATGTCGAATGGAATCCGTTCTGGAAGTCCGTTTGACTTCCAAAACGTTTGGAAACCAAGGTGCGGCTTCTGATTGGCTTCAGGAAGCTCCTGCAGCCAATCGGAAGCCCCGTCAGACATTCAGCTTCCAAAAACAGTTTGCAAACTGGAACAGTCACTTCCGGGTTTGCAGCATTTGGGAGCCAAAACGTTCAAGAACTAAGCTGTTCGAAAACCAAGGTACGACTGTATTATATTTTTACACCGCCCTATACCCGCAGGTCTCAGGGCGGTTCACAGGATAAAATCACGATATAAAACACACAAAATAAAACAAGAACAAGAACAACCCAATGTATTCAGCTGTATTCAGAGGCAGTTCCAGATTTAGTGGGCCGTGTTAGTTCTTTGTGCTTTTATATGTATGTGAGGTTGGGGGATGAAGGCAGTACCTTTGAGAGTGTGCAGAGTGCTTTCCTTTTCTCCAGCATAACCACAGCTCGTTTCAAACATCCTGTGGTTAGAAGAAGGAACTTTTAGGGCAAAGGCTGCTCCTTCCAGATATCACCACCCGTTTCTTACCTTTGTGTAATCTGCACCTGTTAAACACACCTGCAAAGATTACTGCTGTTGATGTGCTTGGGAATTGACAGTTCCTGTGAGCAGACTAGCTGGGGGAGCTACGTATATGGATGGATGGCAGGGCCCGTGAAACAGTTTGAGGCAAAGCAGCGAATCTATTTTGCTTGCTTGTTTCTGTTCTATATTAGAAATTGTGTTGACCAACCAACCATATGAAACCATCATTGCATCTTTCCTCAGCCCTCTTTCCATATGTGATACATGCAACTATAGGCATTCTTTTAATTCTTCAGAATTGATTCTTTTATTTTTTTCTTTCTTGCAGCGTTATCGTACGATAGCTGGAAGTCTGCTTGCCTGGCAGCAAAGGTAATTTAAGAAGTGGAGTCTGTAGCATCATTTGCTGGTTAGGTTATTGGGTGTATGACTTTAATAAGACTAGATGCTTGCCATGGTAGTGCTTGAGGTTAGGAAATGACAAATACTTGAGGGGAAAAGGCTATTTATCGCTGTCTGGCAAGGGCACACAGTTCATGTAACTTTCCACAAGGCACGCTTTATTCTGCACTAAAAGGTGTGTAAAGCTGGTTCGGATATAAGCCAGCGATCATACTTCTGAACTGTCATTCCCTGTGAAGGGTCTGTAGGTAGTTGCTCACAAGTAAACAGCCAGAACTCCAACCTGTCTTTTACAGGTTTTATTTAGTGCAAACTATGTACAGTTCAGAGATCCGGCGGGAAGGAAAATGGCGTTTCCGTGCGCTGCTCTTGTTTGCCAGAAGCGGCTTAGTCATGTTTTGTTACCTGTGTTGTGTTCTGATCCATGTGTACGACACACTCTTTTCTATGTCGAGAAAGGAGATTGAATTGACTTTGTGACACAAGGGCTTCTTCTGGAAGTGGTAGAAACATATAACTGAAGTACAGGAAATGATATTTACCCTTATCTTGTTAACTGGAAATGCGTCCTCTAGGGGGTCCTTGGAGTTCTCTCCCTTTATAGACATCCCAACTCCTGGAAAACTGCTTTATTACAATCAAGTGGTAATTTTATTACAGTCAAGTGGGAGGGATGCGGGTGGCGCTGTGGTCTAAACCACTGAGCCTCTTGGGCTTGCCGATCGGAAGGTTGGCGGTTCGAATCCCCACGACAGGGCGAGCTCCCGTTGCTCTTTACCAGCTCCTGCCAACCTAGCAGTTCAAAAGCATACCAGTGTGGGGACTTCCGGGTTGGCGCCATTGCCGAATGGCGGACTCCCTCCGAGCTCCGGAGGGAGCCTGCTCGGCAGGGGCTGGGTCTTACCACGCCGGCGACGCGGGGACCCTTAAAAACCATGGGCACGGAGCCCATGGACATGGTGACTTGGCAGGCACCGTTTGCGTCCCCCCGACTCGCGAAAGAGCCTTTTTAAAGGCTCCGGAGCGGGGGCCAGGGGGGTGGCGTGGTGCTATGAGTCCTCCGCTCCCCCTGCTGAGCGAAGCCGCATGCCATTCGACGGAGAGCGCTGACTTCTTCTATTGAAAATTCGGACTGAAAATAACAACCCGTGAGTAATTTGGAAAATCGGACCTAAAAGGGAAAATTTCTATTTTTGGATTTGGATTCGGTACAAGCGGGGGAGACGTAAAAAGGGAGTCCGCCTCCCCCCTATTGTAGACTTTAAAGCAAGGAACCAATAACTAAGATCGAGTGAAGAGTTTGTTCTCTTTTATTGATTAAAAATTATTAACACCACGATGGGGAACTACAAAGAATCGTGCTGGAGGAGACAAGTGGATCATGAAAGTGCAACCCCCCCCCGGGAACCGGGAGCGACCTGAGAGAGAGCCGGGTGAAGAGATATAAAACTTTGACAGCTGTCAAAGTAGCTGTCAAAGTTGGAGAATTAAGAAAGGATTTTGTCAGGAGGACTTTGCTGGCTGGATTTGTTATAATTTGGATATAAAGTCTCAAAAACAAGGAATAACAAGTTATGTTGACTTTTGGGTGTGATTTGGAAGGAAACTAAGTTATTATAATCCCTCTAGTGGGGCTTCAGGACATTACAAAAACAACTGTAAGTGGAAAATTACTCATGGAATTGGATTGGGCTTCTTATCTCCTGGGAAAGCTGCAAAAATGAATCTTTATTTTGTCTACAGAGGCTTGACATTAAAGGTATTGAAGAATGGAAGGGACTTGACGTAAGTTTTGTTCCTGAACAAATAACGCCTCTGTAGAGGAACCAGAAGTTTCTGAATTAGCATGTTTTTGCAGCTCAACAGGGAAAGAAATCTGAGAAAAGCGAGGAAAAAGAACAAGGAACACACGACGATTCGGAAGAGAATGAAGGAGGAGCCAAATTATTATGAAAGACCAAGGAAGGCCAAAGGCCTGACAGGGAAGATACAAAGGGAAACAAGAACTGGACTAAGCCGAGTCAGATCATCTGGGGCATTCAGACCAAAAAGGACTAAGAAACAGAACCTGAGTTTTTATTTTTAAAGATAGAGGTCTGAATGGAAAAGATGGACTTTCTTGTGATAGAGTCTTTTTTTTTTTTAAAGATTGGGTGTTTTGAAATTAAAGATTACCAAGAAAAACCAGCAAAGTGGAAATAAGAAGGATTGGTTGGGGTGTGAGGATTCTAGGCTGAGGATTGATACCAGGAAAGGGGGGAGGGAGATTTGGAATTCAAAGGGTGTAAAATTATATCTTGAACTTTTCTTTATTTTTATTTTTTTTAATATGGGTATTAAAAAGGGGAAATCGTGGAGGGGAACTGGGGTCGTTCTTAGGGGAAGGGAAAATTTAAAAGTTGAAAAAGGTGGATATTTAAGGGAAAATGTTTATATAAGAGGAACTAAATTTGAATATTGAGTTAAATATAATAAGTTTTAAATTTGGGGGGAAACTTGTGGGATTTAATTCAGTAGAAAGGGAATACAATAGGGGGAGGGGAGGGGGAAGTCCTGAAAAGATGTTAATGAAAATATGGTATTTAAATGTTTTTGTCTTTTTTCATTTTTTTTCTTTTTCTTCTTTTTTTTGGGAATTTTTTGAAATTTTAATAAATATGATTAAAAAAACAAAACAAAAGCATACCAGTGTGAGTAGATACATAGGTACCTCTGCAGTGGGAAGGTAATGGCATTTCTATGCACTCTGGCATTCATTGCGGTCCTCAGTGTGGCAATAGCAATTTAGTCATGCTGGCCACATGACCCGGAAGGGCTGTCTGCGGACAAACGCCAGCTCCCTCGGCCTGAAAGCGAGCTGAGCGCCTCACCCCATAGTCGCCTTTGACTGGACTAAACTGTCCAGGGGTCCTTTACCTTTTGTTACACACCACTCCTGTCTCCAGGCAGTGCAAGATTCCAGGGGTACCAAGCGTGCTTCTCAGGGTCTGTGTTTCCTTTTGGACAGTGTAGACTCTGACACCTTTATGATATATGGTTTATTTACACGTAAATACAACCTGGGTCTAGATGGAGAAAGTTCAGAGCATTCATGTCCCAAGAGGGTCTCTGGTTTCTCCAATAAGCAGAAGAGGCTTGAGTCTCGGAACAGAGAAATCAGCCAGGCTCTCTGCCTGTCCCAGCCAGCCCACATGGTTCTCCAAATGATTTCCCTTGCTTATATCATCCAAACTGAAACCCTACATCCCTTAAACCCTTTTTGCCTCTGCCCCCTAACACACAGCTGGAGGAGGGGTCCCACCCCTCTTCCTCCGGCATATTCCTCTGAATTATTACGTTGTCATTTGGCTGTTTGTCTTTATCTTTACAATCAAGTGGTATATGAATGTTGTGAAATAATAATAAATAAAACTCTTCCTTTCTTCACAGGTAACCAGAGAGCTGGATATGCAATACAGCTTGGATCCTGGTACATCATCACTTGAAACAAGGGAGCCTATTGATTTTGATTACTCTCTTTCTCTTTGCCACAAACCTTCATCTGACTCCTCAAAGCGCTACCGATCACCAAGCCCATGTGCGCGGTGGGCGTCTCCTCAACACAGGTGACCATTCCTAGATACTTAAGTGACAGGCGGCCAGCATGTCTAGGCACCCCTGCCTCGAAAATTCCTGGAAGTCAGTTGCGGTGGCCGATGTTGCTGTTCTTATTTGCCATCCTCTTTTCCAGGATCAGCTGCCAACCCTACGGGGCTGTCAAATTTCTAATGCCACTATACAAATCTAGAGAGATAAGTGTATGGTACCAATGGCCATCAGGGACAGGCTTGAGTTAAAAACAGCCACAGCTTTGATTACAAGTTATTGGGGTTTGGTGCAGCATAGGTCAACGTTCTGACCTTTGGGCTGCCCCATCGTTGGCCGGTATCTCCACCCCAGCCTGTCTGCTGGGTGACATGGAGGAGTTGGCAACAGGAAATTTCAACCACAGCATGGGCTGCTTGGATGGGGCCCATGGAAACCTGGGAGTGTGGTTTCCAGGCCCCTAAGTGAGGCCAAGGCCTTAGTTCATGGAGGATACGATCATCAACGGCTGCTAGCCACAGAGACTGGTATCTGAAGTGGTAGGTCTCTGAATACCAAATCTTTGGTGACGCCACCTGGATTTCAGAGCATCCATCTCACTTAAATTTGGCAGGCATCCACCTTGCTGACATTGTGTTGATAAAAAGATACTTTTTGCATTTCCTAAGGCCTTTGGCAGTATTGGTTTTTTAAATTTAATTTGCTGGCTTTACAAATTTGTATAGTGACTTGTTTGCTTTTTGGTGGTTGTAGAGGACTGTTCTTTTTGCTGCAAATTTTTAAAAATTGCAAGCCATCCCAGAGACTTTCGTTAGGCAGGTGGAATAATTTATTTGAATAGTAGTAAATAGGAGTGGCGGCGTAGAAGGTGCTAAAGTGCCTTTCACACCAGTGTGTTGAGAGCCAGTGTGGTGTAGTGGTTAGGAGCGGTGGACTCGTAATCTGGGGAACCGGGTTCACATCTCTGCTCCTCCACATGCAGCTGCTGGGTGACCTTGGGCCAGTCACACTTCTTTGAAGTCTCTCAGCCCCACTCACCTCACAGAGTGTTTGTTGTGGGGGAGGAAGGGAAAGGAGAATGTTAGCGCTTTGAGACTCCTGAAGGGGAGTGAAAGGCGGGATATCAAATCCAAACTCTTCTTCTTCACGCAACACTTTATACGAGGCTTGATTGGGGATCTCTGGAGAATTATTAATATCCAGAGTTTCTACCTCGTGACAAGTTTAAGTGACAGTCCTCTGCTTCTTTTTCATGCTGACTGGAGAACGCAACGCAATGATGCTGATCAGGAGAGATTAAGAAGAATAGGAGCTATGTTCCAGGCAGGCCCCATAAACAATCGTGACCTTGTGGTATAAAAATAGCCAAGAAGATCTGAGAGAATTTCATATATTTGGATTCCTTTGCCATTGCTTTGTCAAAAAGATACTTTGGGCTCATAGTCAGCACTTTGGCAAAAGTTGGCCTCCTCTGCGGAACCGTTCCATTTGTTGTTCGTAGTAGCAAGGAGAGTAATTCTACGGGTGTCTCTTGGTCCTAACCTGCAGAACATAGAGATCAGAGGTTGAAACAATTCTCTGGCTGCCTAATTTCACAGCTGTAAAAGAGGTTCAGAGGGCTTCTGTGATGGTGGGGAGTGGAACTGGGAACTGGTCGCTACTTGACATTACTTGCGTTACGTGATGGGACTATATGGAGAGAAATCACAAACGCTTCGTATCAAGTGACTTGAGTCCCCTGACATTTTTTTCAGGATATATTCCAGCCCCAATTCAAGCTGGGAAGAGATTAACGAGAGAGTGAAAAACCTCCTAACTTCAGACGAGGCCATACAAAGACTATCCTTTGTAAGTATGATGCACTTTAAGCAGAACTGTTATTGATTCCTCTCGCTCCAGTTGCAAGAGTGAAGTCCTATAAAGCCTTATACGGCTTTACATATTCTATAAAACAGGAGTAGATATGCTGTGGTCTTCCATATGGGTTGGTCTCCAGCTTCCAGCAGGCAGGGCCAAAGGTCAGGGATGATGGGACTTGTCATTCGTGTATCACTTCTGTCGACTTATTTATCTTTGTTAAATCAAAACATTTCAGTCAACACTGGAGCTGCCATATGTCTGGGAATTGGACTGTCAAAATGGCATCCGGGCGGATTTTTTGGGGAGATGTCAACAAAGGTCAATGACTTTGTCTGGATTTTCGCTTTTGGGAATATGGCAACCCTAGTCAACACTCGTTAACTGAGCGGAGTTGTGGTTTAAAGTTTTAGCCAAAGTTGCTCGGGGTCAATCTAGATGTTTCTCTGATCAAAAGATTCCTGCATTGCCGGGGTTGGACTACATGACCCTTGTGGTCTCTTCCAGCTCTACAATTCTATGGTTTTAAACAAGCAGAAAGCTCCTCAAACAGCCTTCATTTTTCCCAACTATGCAAACTAATCACAGCAGAAGAATGCAAATAAGTTCAGTGCATATTTGAATTGCAATTTTTTTCTTTGCAGATATGCAATGCCTCAAAATTCAAAATGCAAGTGTATCCTGAAAATTGCACGCACACAGTTGCAAAACCCATAGGCACTTTTTGCACATTGCAAGGAACATAAATGTGCCTCTCTGCTGAGCCTTCCCCCCCTGCTTTGGTTGTCTTGCAGAGGAAGGAGCTGCAGGTGTGCACTCTGTGCGACATCAGAGCCCTATATCTTCACAGGTCCTCTCTGCCAAACATCTGATGGCTGGAAGGGGACTGCAAGGGCCTGATGAAATCAAGTTGTGGTCCACATCCAGCTTGTGGACCGGGAATTCCCCACCCCTGATTTAACTCTACCGAAAAGCCTTTTTCCCCTGCTCATAATTTTTTGTGGCCATTCATCTCCCCCTCCAGGATCTCAATGTTATGCCTTGTTTAAATCAGAACCTGCTTTCACTCACTAATTTCAAAGCTCCCATGATGGAGACACAGATCCATGTGAGTTAACCCAAAGTGACATGACTTGCTGTTGTCTCTCCAAGATGATACATTCTTCTAATGAACCTTAATAGAAAGGTACTTTGACCGACAGAGCTAGAGGACAGTGTCATACATCAGTTGTTCCCAAACGTGCAGCGATAAGCTTCTTTTAATTCTCCTAGAACAGCTGATATATTTGTTTTCAGCCCGGCACATTTAGCAGCGCTGATGACGATGAACAACCCAGGTTTAACAGGACAACTATTTTGCAGGGAGCCACTGATTCCGAAATTGATGATGTCCTTGAAAGAAGGTCCATCTCTTTGAGGAGTTCCCCTCTGTGTGACTCAACGGAACAAAGATACTGCTTGTAACTGCTGTCATTGGCAAGGTATGCTGCATAAAGCCACCTCCTTCTCTCTCTCTCTCTCTCTCTCTCTCTCTCTCTTTATTGGACTGGTCTATTTCAGAAGGTTAAAAAAAGCACTGGGAAGGTTATATAAAGCCTGCTACAAATCGGTAAGATAAACTATTACAACAGCATTCCAGGCCCCGTAAGGTGCAATTCTCACACCGACGTGGGTCAGGCAGGATGAGAGTGATTGCAGTGGTATCTGGCTTATTGCTAGGACCCATAGCTGTCAACTTTCAGATTTGAAATTAAGGGGCCAGCAGCCTCGAAAATAAGGGCTCAGCAGCCAAAATGAGGGATTTTAGTCAACCAGCAGCCAAACGAAGCCTCAAGCGGTGGTTCCCACAGCGCAGCAACCCGGCAAAGGGGATGCAGCAAGGAAAACCACTGTCACCTCTCCGCTGGGAAGCGCTGAGCAAAGGTGAGTCCCCAGGCAACGTGGCCGATTTGATCAGCACAAAGCATGCAAGCTCCACCCCCCCCAGTCTTTCTTAGACTCCTTATTGGGTGAGCAACGCAGCCAAGCAACACAGTTGGAGCCTCCCTCCTCCCTGGCCGGCAGGCAGGGAGGGAGGGAGAGGAGCTGCTTCCTTTGAAACCCAGAAAATTTAAAGGACATCATCAATAAGGGACAGCAGCGGGACACGGCGCTGGGATAAGGGACTTTCCCGCCAAATAAGGGACGCTTGACAGCTATGGCTAGGACCTGTCTCGTGCTCTGCTATGAAGATGCTATTGTCCCTCGTTTTCTGCCATTCATTTAAAGAGCGTGCAAGAAACCCAGACTGGCAATGTGGAAGCCCTGCAGCTTCCACCACCTTCCACACTGTCTCACGGTCCGAAGGTTCTTCCTGGTGTTTAGTTGGAATCTCCTTTCTTGTAACTTGAATCTGTTAAGTCAGAGGTTTTCAGCCTTTTTGAGTCCACGGCTCCTTTAACCAACTACATTATTTCTGTGGCACCCCTGTGGGGCTCAGGAGTCCAGTTTTGTCACCCCTTGCCTGCAGAACTGGCAGCCTCTCACCCTTTTGCAAACACCCTCCCTTGTGGAGTGTCCCCTCAGCCTCCTCTCCCTTCTCGTGTGTATATATATATATATGTTTTTTAACATATCATTTTCAACAGTAATTAAACATACTTTTACATTTTATTCAATTTTTTTGACTTCCATCCACCCTGACTGAAAGTTTTCCAGTCTAATCTCTTAGTATGTATTTCTTAATTTTCCCTATTACATTTCAATCTCATAACCAATATCTCTATCTTTTTCTACTTCGTACCACTTCGTCTATTTCTCCTTACAAAACTACTAGCGTAATTTGTTGATTACAGGTGCTCTTCAAGTAATTCATATACTTCTTCCAATCTCCTGCAAATCTCTGGTCCCGCAGGTTTCGAATCCTTCCTGTCATTTTGTCCAATTCTGCATAGTCCATTAATTTTGTCTGCCATTCTTCTTTTGTCGGAATTTCTTCTTGCTTCCTTTCTCTCCTTTCGTGTGTCCAAAAAAGCAGCATATAAAATTTATTATAAATGAATGAATGACTGAAATAAACAGGACTGGCTAGCACCTTGCGCAAAATATAAATGGATGCATGCTCCAGAATCTATTGTAAAAGATGGAAATTCTTAAGTAGATGCGCAGAAGGTTTTCTACAATAGATTGTTAATAAGGGTCCCTGCAACTGGACAATTGAAAACTACTTATCTAGAAATAGTTTAATTTGGTTGTGTGCTTTTTGATGTTTTATTTATTGTTTATGGCTACTTCTGTTATGTTTGTACTTAACGTAATTTCTTATATATTGTAAGCCGCATTGAGCATGGTTTTAACTTCAGAAAGGCTGCATACAAATAAAACAATTGATTGCTGCTTAGTTTGCAGTCATCATTGGAGAACTGCATTCAGAGCAATGATGTTACAGTTCCTTGCAAAACAAACAAACAAAAAAAATAGAAGAGGATCTATGGGTTTGTCCAAGCATGAGGTTTCTCTGTAATATTTTATCAGTTTCCCCCCATCCTGTAGTAATAGACAATTTAACACCTTTTTTCCAGAAAGAATGCAGCAGCCTTAGGATATCGACCTGAAGACCCATTGCTGGCAAGACTTTTGTTCTAGAGCTAACTGATGAATGGTTTATTTTCTGTGTGATGTTATGTCTAAATTGGTTTGAGAACAACACTCTGTATTGTAGTGCTGATTAAAGGTTTGATTTATACATTTTCAAACAAGTGCAAGGCTATCAGCTTATTGTGGGATGATGTCATGATCCTATTGATGGTGCTATATACTTCTTTAAGATTTTGGCTGCTGAAAGTATTCTCCATGAAAAACCTACTTGGAATTATGTTACCACTCAGGACTGTGTCCTCAGTGTAAAGCTTAGTTTTAGAAATTTGGAAGTGAATACCATTTTGAATTGAATAAAGGCGAGGGGAAAGAGTTTGGTTTTGTGCTGGTAAGATGCACAGCAAACTTTGAAGAACCACTCTAGGATAAATTCAAGGTCCACTGAGCAGCCCTCTCCTGGCTCCGCCCAGTTCTGCAGACTCCGCCCACCCAAATTACAGGTAAGAGGATGCTACTGCCAGGGGTATTTCTGCTGGTGGTAGGCAGCATAAATCCCTCGCCATTTATATTCGTGCAGCTGGTTCTTCCCGCCTAAGTGTAGGATGTTACATTTGCCCCTACTGAAATTCAGGGGCTCAAGGAGGTTAGACTGGCCTTGACCAGCCTGGTGGAACACCCTGCCACAAGAGACCAGGGCCCTGTGGGACTTGACATCTTTCCGCAGGGTCTGCAAGACGGAACTGTTCCGCCTGGCCTTTGGTCGGGGCCCAGTCTGACCCCTCTCTTCCTACGAGACCCTATAAATAAGAGGCCTCTCTAACTCCTCTCACCTGCTCATATAAATAGCTGAGCCTGCTGAGTACCTCAGGTTCCCAACCCCTATAGTCATAATTTGCGGGTTGCCTTCTGATCTTGTTTGATTTTAATCCGATTTTAAGCTGTATTTCAGTCAATTGCTGAATTTTATGTTTTAATGTATTTATATTTTGATGTTAGCCACTCTGAGCCCGGTTATGGCTGGGGAGGGCGGGATATAAATAATTTTATTATTATTATTATTATTATTATTATTATTATTATTATTCTGTTATTTTGGACCCAGGTCTCCAATCTGTTAAGGTCATTTTGAATCCCGATTCTGTCTTCAGTGGCATTAGCTGCCCTCCTGGTTTGGTGTCATCTGCAAAACCCTCCTCAAGTCCTGCTGTGATCCTGATGATTCAGAATGCTATTTACATTTTTCTTTTTAAAAAATCTTTACATTAAATACAAAGATCCCGGTCTTGTTTGTCCCATTGCGGAAAGGAACAGAACTGCCTCTTTTTCCCGTACAGAGGCTCAGTTCCTTTCACTGTTGTATAAAATGTAGAAATTTATGACAGCATCTCCATGCTGTTGAAGATGCACCTGTTTAATTTATGACTGATGCTCAGCTGGAAAATGTAGTCTCTTTCAGTAGAAATGGAGTGAATCCTAACTCCAGCTTGCTAGCTCTGTCGTCGGAGGATTTTAAATCTGCATTTTTCATCTACGTTATTCCTGATCCTCTAAAGCAGACATTTCTGATTTGACTTTGTTTTAGCAGACTACCATGAGATATTTTCCAGGATTTGCAAACTTAAATGTATGAATTAATCAAGCGCTAGCCAGAAGTTCAACTAATTTCTTTTCTATAGCAATGATGAACTCATTACTATTTCACAGCCACCGACTGTGTGGTGAACATCCTTCTCTCCCCTCAGAAGCACTGAGCAATTTGAAATATTAATGTTTTATCTTTTAAGTTCTGCAGATACAGCCAATTAAATGTAACTTGCTACATGTGGTTGCTGTTCAAAACCCCTGCCCTGTTTAAATGCCTTTACTGCATTCATCAGTGCAACTACATGTGTGTTCACATCCTGAATGCATTGATGAGTGCAATCAAGACACTGAAATATAAATTCCTGCCATGTGAACCATCCACATGGGAATGGCCTTTTGGTATACTATATAACTTATCCTAAGGGATGCAGGTGGCGCTTTGGACTAAACCACTGAGCCTCTTGGGCTTGCCCAAGGTAGGCAGTTTTGAGGTGGTGAGCTCCTCTTGCTCTGTCCCAGGTCCTGCCAACCTTGCAGTTCAAAAGCACACCAGCGCAAGTAGATAAATAGGTACCACTCCGGCGGGAAGGTAAACAGCGTTTCTGTGTGCTCTGGCTTCCATCACAGTGTCCTGTTGCACCAGAAGTGGTTTAGTTCTGCTGGCCACATGACCCAGAAAGCTGCCTGTGGACAAACACCAGCTCCCTCGCCCCGAAAGCGAGATGAGCACCGCACTCCCTAGTCGCCTTTAACTGTCCGGCATCCTTTAGCTTTATAACTTACCCTGCTGCTTGCTTTAGAGTAAATTAAATGGTTCATTCTTAAATCAGATTCAGGCTGCAATCTTATACATACCCGCCTGCAAGTAAGCCTGGGATTTCAAAGGCGGAATTGGTGACCTGGGGGAATTTCTGAAAGGCAGCGCTTTGTCATGGATCTTAGGCAAGTCATCAAAAATTCTTGGTTTTTCTGGTGTTTTCGGGTTTTCCTTAAAAAAGCTCAACAATTTTGGTGATTTCCCTTAAAAAAGAGCTCAACAATTTTGGGGTGTCCTAGTTTTTACTTTTGGAAATATGGCAACCCTACGTGGTCCAGCTGTGGCCCTATCTGGACAAGGATAGCCTAACTACTGTTGTCTATGCTCTGGTAACCTCTAGGTCGGATTACTGTAACATCTTATACGTAGGGCTGCCTCTGAAGACGGTTCAGAAACTTCAGCTAGTGCAGAATTCAATGGCCAGGGTGCTCACCAGAGCAAGACAGTTTGAGCATATTATACTGATCCTGGTCTGACTACATTGGCTGCCAATGTAGTTTTGGGGCCCAATTCAAAGTGCTGGTTCTGACCTATAAAGCCTTAAACGGCTTTATACCTCAAGGGCCCGTATGAGCTGTCCTGGACTCTGTGTTCATCCTCTGAGGCCCTTCTTCATGTGCCTCGTCCACATGAGGTCCGGAGAGTGGCAACACAAGAACGGGGCCTTCTCTGTAGTGGGGCCTTCTTTGCCTGATTAATATTCTACAGCCTTTTAATACGTACCTTTTATGGGTGTGTGTGTGTTATTGTTTCACTGTTTTCTTTCAATTATTTACTTACATTATTATCTTGGCTTGCATTCTGTGAACCACCCTGGGATCTCGTGATGAAGAGCGGGATATAAATTTAATAGACAAATGAAGTAAAAATTGAACTCAAATGGTCGCAGTCTGCATACATAGAATTGCAGTGTTAGTCCTAGATGAGCAAAGCTGAAATAGCCGCATTGAAATTTGTTGTATTTCTGCTTGATGCATTTGCTCCCCAGAAACATAAGGAACGACTGTCCTGATCCACAGGCCCAGAGGAGGGCAAGTGTGAGTGGTTTGATGCAGGCATGCCGAAGAAGGATGCCAAAAACGACAGAGTGGTCAGTTCCAGTGCTTTATTAGAAGAAAGTATAAACTTTCAAAGCATCCTGCAGAGCCCTGCTGCTATAACAGATTCGGGACGCACACAAAAACATTTTTGTATATTTTTTTCAACATTACGGTATGTGGATTTTTTTAATGCACTTTCTCCTAATAGATACAAACTGCTCCACAAGATCCAAGAACCGCAGATTTCAAAGGACAATGGTGTTTCAGTTTGCATATTGCTTTGAATTAAGATAATTAAAATGCAAACAGAATTAAGCTTATCCCCCGCCCCATTCCTGTTTATATGGGATAACAATTTCAGAAATATAGGGCAAAATGTTGGCAACACTGGGATTTAGGCTAGAACTATGAACTTACGACTACTGCAGGAGTGCGTTCAAGGATTTAAATTGGGCAAGACTTAGTCCTGAAACTTGTTGCCAGCATATGGGAAATAATAGTAAAACAGTAAAAACAGCACTGCCTCAAAGACATGTAGAGAATGCATTTTTTCTTCTTGCTAAATAGCCACAGCCTATCCCACACCTGGGATTAAGTAGAAAGGTTTTTAAGATTCAGAAGGTTCAGCTTCCCAGCAGGCTTATGGCTTGGCACGCCCTGTGTTGGAAAAAGAAAATAATGACCTTGGACCACACTAATGCCTTATTTACAGCAAATTGCTAAGACAAAAGTTATGTCTCAACAGTTGGAAGAGGATCAAAGCAATTTTCTCTTCAAATTGCTGCTTTAAATGATTGCCCACCCTTAGCACCTTGTAGGGGAAGATTTATAGAAATAGAAAGCTTAATGTGATGGCCGGCCTCTTTATTTCCGCTCTGATACTCCACACTGAACAGACATCGGACTGTAGTCTCCAATTCATTTCAATCAGTCGAGTTACTTAACCTTGGAAGGAGTAAAATTCCACATCGCAAAGCGGGGCTCTCTATTCACACCCAGATTTCTAGAATATGCTAAGGGAAGAAGCAGAAATATCTTCCTGCCTGCCTTCCCTGCCTGTGTCAGAATTTTGCCCTGAAAATGGGTGAACAATAGCTCAAGCAGAAAATAACTGAGAACCTGAGGACCATGTGCAGTTCGTAGGCTGAGGTGGGTCGCTACTACCGCTAAAATGTGCCTTCTTTTTGGTGTCAATCTGATTCATCAGCAGGGTCATTTTTAATTGGAGATGCAAATTCAGACCCGTCTCTCTTATTTTGATGTGTCACTGAGCAGAGAATGCAAAGGGAAATAATAAAGATGGCTTTTTCTTCTTTAAATTGCTCACATTTGAGTATTGCAAGAAAAAGGAAGGTGACCTGTGTTGAGCCATTCGGACACAGCTCAAGCCAGAGTAGACCATAGCAATGAACTGTTTTGCTTTGAAGAAGAGCAGCACCATCCAATCTCCTCCACTGGATTAATGGGATGTGGTTCATGAAGTTGGTTGAACAGCATGCTTTCTTCAGCCCGTTGCTTCCAGCCCTGGGTTACAGCTTCATAACTGGCTCACTTCGCCATTTTACCAGGCCATCGGGGAAAGGGGTGGGGTGGGAAAGGGACGTTGGCTGCTGTGGTCAAAATGTGGTCCCCCACCACCAGACCTTGGAACTGGAAGGAGAGCACAAACTGAGGAGGCGGAATTGGCTTTGCAGCTGATGGGCCATTGGAACCACGACACAAAGTTTTCCTACACTCACTACGTTGAATAAGATGAGAAATCATGTCCTTCCTAAAAGAGGACACGTGTTGTGGTGAGACCTGGAGACCGACCTCCTGTGTTGTGGGTGGGTTGGATCGGTTAGCCACAACACCCGATTGGTTGGTCCCTTGATGTTGGGTTCAATCTGGCCAATGGGGTGCAGTGTAAACCGATCGAGGGACCTATATATACCCATGCACGTGACCCAGAGCTTCCTCTTTCTGCTTGTGCATTCGGAACACCCACCCACCTCTCCCTACTTTTAGGGCATTTCCGCTTGATCTTGCTATGCCGTCGTGTGTCGTTGGAACAGGGGCATGCCAGGAATTTCCCCCACTTGGCTGATTGGCTGTTGCCATTTGGGTTTCGCCTGCCGCGTAGCAAATTGTCACAACTTGTAGGGTTGCAGATAGGCTCTGGTTCAGGTGATAGGGATGGGAGAACACTCTTGCCATCCCTATGTGAAGGGTATTCCATCAAAGGAATCCATGGGTCCTATTGTCAACCTTTTCAACTGCATATTATTTCATAATCCATATTTTATATTTTATATCTCTCCATAGCACTATTCAATTTGACAAGCAAAGCTATTTCCTCTACCAGGTTAGAGGAAGATTAGGTACATAATTATTATTTAATGTGACCAGGCAACAGCAAGTCCATAAGGTTTTTTTATCTTGCCTCTTCAGAATATACGCCAGTGAAAGCAATCTCTTGGTTCTATAGAAATGTAACAAAAACAAAACAAAATTATGGACATAAAACCATGCCATCAGGGGCTTAGTTAATCATTTTGAATTGCTGCAGAGTTTTCAGACCTCTAGTGAAGATGTTTCGAAAGCTCTCTGGCATAATTTCACACTTCCTAACCTTTCCCGGAAAATACTTGGCTTATCTTTGACTGGCATAATGAGGCTTTTCCACTATGATAGCCAGATGAGTGAATTGCTGTAGATCTTGCTGGATCTAGTCAGTGCTCAAATGCATGGTAGGAGTTGTGGTGGTATGGAAGCTCTTAGTGCAACTCACAAGCCTCATCCTGATTAACCCTAATTTTAGCTATATTCCATCCCCTCCAACATTTCTCAGGTGCAAATAGGGATATCCTATTCCGGGGGTCAGCAAACTTTTTCAGAAGGGAGCCGGTCCACTGTCCCTCGGACCTTGTGGGGGTCTGGACTATATTTTGAAGAAGGAAAAAAGAACAAATTCCTATGCCCCACAAATAACCCAGAGATGCATTTTAAATAAAAGGGCACATTCTACTCATGTAAAAACACGCTGATTCCCAGACTGTCTGCGGGCCGGATTTAGAAGGCGATTGGGCCGGATCCGGTCCCCGGGCCTTAGTTTGCCTACCCATGTCTATTCTATCCCCTCCAACAATTATCCAGTGAAAACAAGGACATTGTGGCCGCCCATATCCTTAAATCACAGTAGCTAAGAGGGGTCAGTATGAAAGGTAAAAGGGTTGGGGTCCCTCCATTAACTGAGTCCTAGTGGAAATAGCTCAGCTCCACGTCAGATCCTAAATCCAGCACTCTTACGATTTAGGTCCAAACTGCATGTGGCAAACTTCATGTCATTTTGCCTTGTGTGGCTGGTGTTTGCTTGCTTGTTTCTTTTTTAAAATAATAACAAGCAAAAATGACTTGCACAGAGAATCCCAGTCTCGATCAGGAGTATAATATTGGGGGAGCGGCTTCTTCAGAATTGGCCCTCCTCGCACCCTCTATTTGCTATGTGAGCAAAATTCCTATGCGCACAAACAGCAGGTATTTGGAGGACTGATTTGGGTCAGCAGAGGTATAGGGCAAAAGCCCCCTTCCCACCCAGCTCTGGTCGCAGTTCAGCTAATCCCCATAAACTCTGGTTTCCTTGTTGCTTCTATGGTAAGCGGGGTTTTTAGCACATGACTGCTCAGAATCAAGAACAAGATGCTTTGCAGATTTATTTATTTTTAAATCCCCTTTGAATCAAATATAGAGGAAAAGTTCTCTTTTTTTGACTTAAAACCATCCTGAAATGTTCCTGCCAACCTAGCAGTTCAAAAGCACGTCAAAGTGCAAGTAGATAAATAGGTACCGCTCCGGCGGGAAGGTAAACGGCGTTTCCGTGCGCTGCTCTGGTTCGCCAGAAGCGGCTTAGTCCTGCTGGCCACATGACCCGGAAGCTGTACGCTGGCTCCCTCGGCCAATAAAGCGAGATGAGCGCCGCAACCCCAGAGTCAGTCACGACTGGACCTAATGGTCAGAGGTCCCTTTACTTTTACCTATCCTGAAAGGTACAGATTTTCAAGGAAGCTTGTGTCTTTGCTTTAGAAAAAATCATTTGTGAAAACAGGTGTGGTGTGGAGTGAAAGTTGCTTCTGATCAGGCTGCTGTCTTCACTCCCCATGCCTCTGAACATTGTGGCATGGGACTGTTCCTTTTTTTCTTAAAAATGTTTATGGGTGCTCTCATTTTCCTACTCATATTGAAATGCTGCACCTCAATGAGGCCAAACTTCGATTCACAAAATGTTTAGGGGTATGCGTACCCTCCAAGAAAAAAAGCACTTCGTGGAACATTATGGTTTTATAGCTTATCGATTGCAAACAGCAATGTCAAGGAATATATAGAAGCCATCAATCACACATCTACTTTTATTATTGAAGTCAGTTTGTAATAGGAAATAAACATCTATCTATAACTTTTAGAAGACATCTGAAGGCAGCCCTGTATGGGGAGGTTTTTAATGTTTGAGGGTTTTTTTATGTTTTAATACTTCGTTGGCAACCGCCCAGAGTGATATCAGTCAAATGTCACAGTCCTGAGTTTGGACGAAACAGGGGCTTAATAAGATAAAATGGTATGTTACAACAGCATCAGCATTCACTGAAATAATTAAGAAAGAAAAAGTAACAATTTGAGTTCCTTTTTATCAAGCATATGAAATGAGAGTGCAAAAATAGAGTTATTTAAGGCTTTTCAATGCTATAATGTAAAACCTATATTTCAATGAATGCATACGTTTAAAAAATAAATTATTGTATTTTTTAAATTTAATGAAGTTTAAATATACAATCAATTACATTATAAATTTATCAAAATATAATATGTTTTATGTGTATCTGTGGCCGTGTGTTATATAATAAATAATTTTAAAATTAGTAAAGGTAAAGGTAAAGGTACCCCTGCCCGTACGGGCCAGTCGTGACTGACTCTGGGGTTGTGCGCTCATCTCGCTTAAGAGGCCGGGGGCCAGCGCTGTCCAGAGACACTTCCGGGTCACGTGGCCAGCGTGACGAAGCTGCTCTGGCGAGCCAGCACCAGCACAGCACACGGAAACGCCGTTTACCTTCCCGCTATAAAGCGGTACCTATTTATCTACTTGCACTTAGGGGTGCTTTCGAACTGCTAGGTGGGCAGGAGCTGGGACTGAAAGACGGGAGCTCACCCCGCCGCGGGGATTCGAACCACCGACCATGCGATCGGCAAGCCCTAGGCGCTGAGGTTTTACCCACAGTGCCACCGCGTCCCACTTAAAATTAGTAGGCCATTCCTTTTAAGCAATTAACATACAACTGAAACTAACTGCAGATTCAGGACAAACTTAAGTACTTCTTCACATAATGGGTAAGGTTAGTGGCTGAATCTCGATTAATTTAGCTGAAGTTCGTTCCCACAAATTATTACTAACCTGTTCCATTTATTTTAATCAGATTGAAATTCAACTGACTGGGGTGGGGGGCAAACGTAACCTTGACCATTGCCCAATGGGACTGAACAGAGTGGTGGGGGTACCACTGCAATCATGCACAGTGGCTGGGGTGGGAGGTGCACCATTTGGGCCTGATCCAGGTCCCATCACCTGATGGCTGTAGGATCAACTCTGCCCCTCCCTCTCCCTGCCCTTTGAATGCCCCATTGGGGGGCTACCACTGGTAGGGACCCTGCCAGCAGCACTTTTGCCTGCCTACAAATTCAGCAGCTAGCCGACTTAGTTGGCAAAGCTCTGTGTATGTTGCGGGGGGGGGGGGAAGACACCTCTGCCCATCACAACCCACGACCTCGCCCCCCGCCTGGTGCAAAGATGTGTGTGGAGTGCTCCGACAGTCTGGCTCCAACCAGGTGTTTGTGATTCACTACATTGTGATCATAGCCACTAAGTGACCTTTAAAAGGGGGATTAGACCAGGGGTCAGCAAACTTTTTCAGCAGGGGGCCAGTCCGCTGTCCATCAGACCTTATGGGGGCCCAGACTATATTTTTTTGGGGGGGAAATGAACGAATTCCTATGCCCCACAAATAACCCAGAGATGCATTTTAAATAAAAGCACACATTCTACTCATGTAAAAACACGCTGATTCCTGGATCGTCCGCGGGTCAGATTTAGAAGGCAATTGGGCCAGATCCGGCCGCCAGGCCTTAGTTTGCCTACCCATGGATTAGATAAATTAATGGAGGATAGTTTTATCACTGTTTTATGATGTCTATAGCAGAGCTCCTGGTGAAACATTTTGGGCCAATGGACTGGGATTTTGAAGGGATAATGTGACGTATTATATGGGATGATAACTCTTTCTAGATAGATCCCTAGTTTTCTGTCTGGTCCCTTCCATAGATTCTTCTTTGAAAAGCGTATGTGGATTTTAAATCCTGTGGAACATTTCCCCTCACACGATACATTTAAAATGGTAAAATGAGCACAAAATGCTATTTCGAAAGTGACTTTAGACAGACCTTTGTAGCAGCGTACGGGCTATGTTTGGAGATCACACCAGATCATAGCTTGCTGCTGAGTGGATGAACCTTGGCCTCATATACTTTCTCTTCCCACACCCCCTCTCCCAGAATGGCCACTACGAAACTGGAAACATAGTTAGTTTTAATGGCAGATCCTGGTTTCAGTGAAAGTACAAAATGCCAATACGTAGTTGAAAATGCAAGATGATGATGATAATAATAATAATAATAATAATAATAATAATAATAATAATAATAATAATAATTTATTATTTATACCCCGCCCATCTGGCTGAGTTTCCCCAGCCACTCTGGGCGGCTCCCAATCAAGTATTAAAAACAATACAGTGTTAAATATTTAAAACTTCCCTAAAGAGGGCTACCTTCAGTTGTCTTTTAAAAGTAAAATAGTTGTTTATTGCTTTGACATCTGCTGGGAGGGCGTTCCACAGGGCAGGTGCCACTACCGAGAAGGCCCTCTGCCTGGTTCCCTGTAACCTTACTTCTCGCAATGAGGGAACCGCCAGAAGGCCCTCGGAGCTGGATCTCAGTGTCCGGGCTGAACGATGGGGGTGGAGACGCTCCTTCAGGTATACAGAACCGAGGCTGTTTAGGGCTTTAAAGGGCAGCACCAACACTTTGAATTGTGCCCGGAAACGTACTGGGAGCCAATGCAGATCTGTCAGGACCGGTGTTATATGGTTCCGGCAGCCACTCCCAGTCTAGCTGCCACATTCTGGATTAATTGCAGTTTCCGGGTCACCTGCAAAGGTGAAGCGCGTTGCAGTAGTCCAAGCGGGAGATAACTAGTGCATGCACCACTCTGTCATGCAGATGTGTTCAAACTCTTGTAGAGGAGAGTGTTACATCTGAACCAGGTCACAGTGTTGAGTGTCAGACTATGAACTTCACGACCACACGTCAATAAATCATGGTCACTGAGTTTAATTCATTGGGTGACATCCCGAAAACTTTAATGTAGTTTTATCGAATTTGTCAAGTTAGAAAACAAATTGTCAATATAGCACTAAAACAAATGCATACTCAACTATTCCAAGCAGTTTTGGAATCTGCCCTAGTAATTTGTGCCAAACACTGTTTAAATTAAATTGGCTTACGTTGGGAATAAATCAGGTCATGTGTACACAAAGGAGACAAGCTTTTTAATATTTTAAATGTACTCTTGACACATTTTGGTTATAAAGGGGATAACTAAACCAAAACTGTGATCTTCCACCTGTGGAAAAATTGCTGGCTGCCCTCAACACACTTATTCGCATGAACGGTTAATACCATATGACTGCTTGATAGCAACTTAAAATACACAGTTATCATGTGGTAATGTCCAGTGACTTCAATGAAAATTATAGTTGCGCACCTAAGATGCCACACATTCCTCTCAAGACTCATGATACGATGCCTTGTATTGATTCCTGGCCAAGAGTTTTTCCAGTGACGCTAGGGAGTTAGTGGTCCTGCTCCAGCAAGTCATGTTGCACTTGTACATGAACTTGTTTTTGGGCATCAGCTTTATACAGTCATACCTCATGTTACGTTTGCTTCATGTTACATTCTTTCAGGTTATGTCCCATGGCGACCCGGAAGTACCGGAAAGGGTTACTTCCAGGTTTCGCCGCTCGTGAATGCGCACAAGCGCTAAATCACACTTCATGCATGCGCACAAATGCCAAATCACACCGCACACCTGCACAGATACGGCGCTTCAGGTTGCGCTCTTTTCATGTTGTGAACGGGCCTCCGGAACGGATCCTGTTCGCAACCAGAGGTACCACTGTACACAACTTGAACTTTTCTGCTTCACAAGATAAGCCACGGCCGCTACACACACAGGAAACTGCTGTTGAGGAAAATACTGCAAATGGCTCTGTTGTGCACATGGATCTTTCTGCATACGTCTTTTAGTAAAGCCCCAATGTACTAATGTGTAACCCATTAGATGCGCTTTTGTGGTACCTCGACAAGTAGGAAGAATGAAAGTACACGGTGATCATAGTTCATGATGCTGTACACAATTTATTCCACATGGGCATAACCATGAGAAATCTAGAAGATTAACAGATATAGCAGTATTATTTAATTTCCATCTCATCCTTCGATCCCCAAAGGAACCCCCCCAGCAGTTCACAGAAACAGAAAGTACAATCAAAACAGTCAACCTGATTTAAATATGCATATTATGTGACTAACGCTATTGTTTATTGTCAGATTGCTTGGGTTTGCTACAGCCAAAGCACATTTTGGATACTAGTCCCGAGCTTCCAGTTTACAAAGCTCTTATCTTTAGGTCTCGGTCGTGAGCCTGAGGACTGATACATCATTGTTTCTTTTGATTTATAAGTACCTGCTATAATATAGGTGACTTACTAATAAATCACGTTTACGGGTCGCAAGGAAACACGGGTCCCAGCCACAACTCACTCTGGAATAGCCTTGTGATATTTATCAGGGCTACTCTGGCAAAACCAGCTTCAGAGAAACCAGGCCTTGTTTTTCTTCCATTCTAGTTTAACAGCTAGAACAGATGAGCAGAAGTCCACGTGATGTATTTGTTCCCAGGGAGAAGTCTGCATACAGATGTGGAGCAGGGATAGTTTGAAGGCAGGATGACTGTTTATTCAGATGAAAGAAAGGCAACATGTACAGTGGTGAAAGGACGAGTTACAAAAAGAAAGCTGCAAAGAAAAGAACAAGTACCACTGGCTCTGGATGTTTTTCTGTCTCTAGCAGTAGCAAAGCTGTACAAATATATTTTAAAAAATAATTGTGCACAAGATAAAGAACTAATTTACACTGTACACGCCTTCATTTTGTATAAACATATCAACACTTTCACTTTGTATGCACACTGCATTTTTAGCTTATAATATTTAAATACATACAGTATTATGCCTCTCAGTTAAGGTGCAATTTATCAAAATGTATGCTAGATGTGATTTTGTTTGTTTGTTTCAGTTGTCTTTGGCACATATCCTGGCTTATTTACTGAATACAAAAGTGTAAGACCGAGTTTGTCTAATGCTACAGAAATTTTTATTTTTCTCGATAGCAATTAAGTGCATATTTTTCAGTTTAACACAAGCTTATTTACAAAAAAAGAAAAGAAAAGGTATTCTCTCTTAATTTTAGTCTGTGTTTCAAGTCAGGTAGCCCACAAATGATGTGCATTCGAAATAGTTTGCAATAATTTTCATTGCAGGAAAAAGTGCACCATTAAAATACCTGGTATAAGTATTAGATAAAATGTTTAACATTATGGAATGGTTTGATAAAAAAGCCACGCCCATGTAGCCGATATGAAAATATGTCTCCGCTATGCTATGAACACTTGTAAAATGCTAATATTTGTTCTTCACCATTCAAGGGCTGCTTTAAAGTTTGGGTTTTTAGTGTCATGAGACCTATCATATTGGCCACTGCAAGCTTTCAGATTAAATTATAAAATGAAAGTAAGAAGCAGGCAAACTGACACTCAGCTAACCACTAGCAATTATTCAGTGGGTATATTCTTGAAAGCATAAAATGTTGACAAGCTATGTCATGAATAGCTATGCGGTTTATTTTTATCTGTTTTCCCTGGAGCTGATAAATACTGGTAGCTCTGAAGTTACTTCTTGCCACTTCCAAAAGAGGACTAATAAATGATGAAAGCTAAATTATGAGAGTTTCAAATTACAGCAAAGCTGTTATGATTGACTTAGCATTTGAAGTCCAGATATGTTCTTGCTATAAATTATGGTGTAAAAGAAAACATGAAAATGAAAGCTCTTTTGTAGTAATTTCCAATTTCCATACTATATAGTTTATTAAAAAAAATAATACACATACTTTTTAAAAGTTCACACGTACTGAAGGACCAGTCTCATCTCCTTTCTCTAACAGTTAATTAGCTACCAGAATGAACATTTGGCTGATTTGCAGAGAAATGTCAGAGATGGAATTTCAAATAAGAATCCCTTTTAAAGTTATTTTTAAAAGAAGAGTCTTCCTTTTTGAAAAACAAAAAGGAATTTCATGTGCAGAGTAGAGGAATGGGAACGCCGCACTATGCTTCAGATATAAACCATATCCTTTGGTTTATTATCCCAACTTATCAGCATGATCGTTGCAAGCAGATACCTAGAATTCTCAAGAGATGGCTCTTTAAAAGAAAATACGTATTTGTGCAACTGGGATCAATCTGCCCTCAATGATCTGATGTTTCAAAAACAAAGAGCTGAGGAAAATCTGGAGCCTCTGTTTCAAAGCAACACACTTATCCTTTCGGTTGGCTAAATGATTTCATGCATGGTGATGTTCTTCAGAGTGCTGGCACAGGTAAGACCGTGGCCTGTTTCAGTGTAGGGCCTCAGCTGTGTAGGGTTCCCTGACGTTGTGTATTTGTCAGGGAACATATCTATGCTGAGAATATACCTATCACTGAGGCTCCTGAAGAAATCAACACAACATGTTGGCCATCCCGTTGTGATATGGCCACGTTCTCAGCTGTGGGCAAAACTGAAATCTCCTTATAGCCTGCACAAGAAAAGGAGCAGGGTGATTGTGCTCTCTGTGTTGTGGCAGATCTGAGAAGGGGAGTTTTGTGAGACAGGATGTGTGTCTTCCTGTTTGCCTGTATGAATATAGGCAAAGAAGAAAAAATACAGCATGTGGGGTCTGAAGTGAGAGGGGCCCAGAATATGGCTCAACATAGGGCCTTCCCATGTCCTTTAATCCAGTGTGGCTCCCTTGTCAGTCAATTTCATTCAGAACTGTGATGTCTGGGTGAATGATATGGTGTCTGATTTATCAATAGCGAAAGCTCCATTCACATAAGATTTCTTGGCCTCTGTTTCCTCACTGTCATCCTTCGTTGCTTTGTCCAGGGCAAAAGGGTTCACTATGTTGACTTCAGCACCAACGTCCATAAGCTCCAGTTCCTTTTGCGAGAGCTTCTCCACAATTCCAGTGCCAAAGGCATCGCCGAGGACATTCACCATTGTTCTGAATCTATCCCTATGGAATAAACATTTTGGGTCAGTCCGGGCAAGTTGACTGGGTCCAATTGTATTTTTACAAAGGCAAAAGTTATACTGCTTCTGCAAAGTGTTTCAGTTCGCAAGGCTGATTTTGTAATGAATGGCACAGTACCAGAACCCAAACAAAACGTGGGAAAGATCACATTCGAAAGCTGAGTTTTTTAAAAATATGAACTTTAAGCTCCATGGAACAAATGTTAACATTTGCGTTTCAAAAATTCAATGTGAACTTTAAGTTCAGAGTGAACTGAGTTTTCAAGTGGACCCCAGCAACTGGAAATTTTTGCTTGTATTTATGCTTTCATGTAAAGATGCAAACTGGATCCTGAAACTAAGTTTCTCCCCCCCCCCTTTTAAAATCAAATTAAGAGGGCACTTGTCCTGCTAGCACAAGGATTTCTGTTTGTGCAATGGAACTTCCCAACTTCCTCTGTCTGCACACATCCCACACACCCCAAAATCTGCTCTGAAGGGTTTGGGGAAACCCCTCTATGCTCAGGGAATGCATAGGGAAAGGAGAGGGAGGGCAAGTTTTGTTGCACAGCTGAAAGTCCTAGTGTTGAATACTGCCCAGAGTTCTGTACAAATTTGATCTCTGCTCTAAGCAAATTCTGTAACTACACTAGCCTTTTTGGGGACTGCAGACTGGCATTGCTTAATGAGTGTCTTGATTTCATATACCCTCTATCAACTAGATCATGCTGTTGTTGCCAACCTGTATCAAAAATGAGATATGTGGCAGAGGCAGTGGGAGATTGTGTGCAGTGGCATAGCTTGGTGGGCGGGCACAAGGGCAGGGGCGCAAAATTGCTAGGGGGTGCAAAATTTCAACACCCAGTGCTGCGAACTTCTGTCACTGGGCTCCACTGAAAACAGGTTCTCCATGTGAACCAGGAAGTGACCTCTCCAGACAAGGGAATGACTCTTCCTTTCTTATCTCTGTGGCTGCAATCTCCTGGGTGACATGGACACCGTTACACAGTTGAATGTGCATGTGTACTCTGCCGTTTCCCTCCCTCCCACCCACTCCACACAGCTCCGGGCACTAGCAACCCATGCTATGTAACTGATTGTGTGGCACACTTAGACAGAAACAGGGGGCCAATGGGCTTGGCTATGGCTTAGAATCAAGTCTATGACTGCTTCTTCAGCATAGCCTGGTTCTGAATACAACAGACAAAACTGCCTTGGGGCACTTGAGACAGGGGTTACATTGGAACGGTAGTGCACAATTTACTTACTTACAAACACCACATTCTACAACTGGTTAAACAGACCATTGAACTCTGTAGAACCAATCTCTGAGTAGGCAAAAATGCGCTTAGTGTTGATTTCCTTCTCCAAGGATTCAGGCCTGGAAGACTATTGGGAGTTCCTTTTTTTAAAAAAATGTGCTTTTTTTTGGTCCAAAATCATATCAGGCAGTTAGGAGCAAAATCCCCTCTGGCAACCATAGACACACAACCTTGCATATAATCTAAATGACTGCTAATGAGTTACTTCCTGGAAGGACAAAGATGATACATCTGAGGTAATAAGTGAAAGACTGAAGATCAACGTGGTACCCTGGGGCAACCAATCTGCAGAAGTGCTAAGTGGCCTGGCATATAGTCCAGGGCAATGTGCTTCCTGCAAAAAGAATTTGGTGTCATAAAAATAAATGCAACAGATAAGATTGCAAGTGTATGCCAGAAGGCAATTGTCATGGCAATGAATTCATTTACTAGTACACAGTAAGTGCCTATCTATGCAAAGAAAAGGTATACAACTGGCTGCCTTGGGGCTTTGAAACCAAATGATTAGCTGGGTTCTTGTTAATATTGTTAACTGAGTGTCAAGGAAAACTTGACTGTGAAATATCCAAACTTGTGCCAACAAAAAGACAAATCATTCAGAAATAAACTGATTACATAATGAAACAAAATGGGAACATGATTCAACTATAAAGTAATACTTGAAAATATATATTTTACCCGAAACTGACCCATTTGCTATCTCATTTTCTAGTTCGCACTCTAAAGCTCTCACAAATCAAACAGTAGTCCATACATACTCCAAATAAATTCCCGATGTTCCTGAACTTTGTGTTTTCATAATGATCAGAAATGAACTGTAAGTTGGCTCAGTAAAGATTTTAATGTGACATATAAATGAATGCTGCAGGAATTCAGTAGCAAACCGTCAAACTAAGAAAATAATATTGATTTGGGGGGAGAATACCTGTGGGTAGATGCTGTTCTGATTTTAGGATAGTTTGTAGAGGGGTTAACATGCTAGTCTGTTGTCTGCACCTTAAGGACTAACAAAGCTTTCAGGGGCCACTACAGTCCACTTCAACAGATGTGCTAAATCTATGGATGTATGACATATATGGACACAGACCCCACCCTGCAGCAGACCCAGATGCCAACTCTGTTCCCATGTCTACTCCAGCAACCCTATTGCAGAACCTAATTAACTTTGTATAACCCACCCACAACATCAGGGGATTATTCGTCTTCTCATCTTTCAATGTGATATATGCCAACACCTTCCAGCAACGGCCTTTTGCATGTTACATGGAACAGGCCATTCTCCATGCCAAATACTAAATGAATGCATATGTGGTGTCAGAAACAGCAATATTATTGTTTTAAAAAACCCACTGGGAAAACTCTTTAGCCTCCTGGAACGCTCTGTTACTTATGGTACCCAGACTTGAATAAAAGAACTTCAAACAGAGACTGCAATGGGAAACTACTGTATTTGCCAAGAGGTTCAAAGCTATTACTTGTGGACCGAATTGGGGCAGTGGGTTTTCAATCATTAGCAGCATATATATGATACAAAAATCATAAGAATGGCCGAATTCTCTTCTTACTGTCAAGTATGTGATCAATTTCACATTTATTAGTGATATACCTAGACCAGGAATGGGCAACCTGAAACACTCCAGAGACTGCTGAACTCCGATTCCCATCATCAGCCCCTGTCAAGATAGCCCAGTGATGGCCAAGCTTGGCCCTCCAGCTGTTTTTGGATGACAACTCCCATCACCCCTAGCAAACAGGACCAGTGGTCAGGGATGATGGGAACTGTAGTCCCAAAACAGCTGGAGGGCCACGTTTGGCCATCACTGACATAGCCCAAGATCAGGGATGGTGGAAGTTGTGGATCCACCGCAGGTTCCTCACCCTTTCTCTACGTTTTCAAATTTGTTCAACTTTGAACCCTCTAAACCACACACTGGGTGGACGGATGAGTAATCCCCCCAGCAGGGCTGTGATCTGTATGTCACACGTTTTGATAGAAATAATAAGATGTACAGCAGATCTGCTCTCAAGTTAATGGTCTAGCACATACTACGCTGTCAGGTTACCCTATGTTTTATTATGGATACAGTGGTACCTCAGGTTACAGACGCTTCAGGTTACAGACTCCGCTAACCCAGAAATAGTACCTCAGGTTAAGAACTTTGCTTCAGGATGAGAACAGAAATTGTGCTCCTGTGGTGCGGCAGCCGTGGGTGGCCCCATTAGCTAAAGTGGTGCTTCCGGTTAAGAACAGTTTTAGGTTAAGAACAGACTTCCAGAACGAATTAAGTTCTTAACCTGAGGTACCACTGTACCTGCATTACTGAGGACACAGGATCGAGAGACATTCATGGTTAGACACTTACAGAAGCCAGTCCACTGCTATTATGAGGGTAACATCTTCAGCAGGCAGTCCAACGGCACTCAGGACAATCACCATGGTAACTAGTCCGGCCTGGGGCACACCTGCAGCTCCGATGCTGGCTGCTGTTGCTGTGACACTACATCCCAAACCAAGAAAAGGGCATTAGATATGTTTCTGCTTCATTCAGTCTTGTGCAGTTATGGAAACACTTCTTGAAAATTTTAAACCAGAGTTGTTATGTAAAAAAATATTTCCTACTGTCCTAAAAAACGTTGACTTAATGGGAACCTCCAACTGCTGGACGATTGTAAATTCAAGAACTAATCTAAAGGGATTTCTAAGGGATATACCAGTTGAGGTTGTTTTTTTTATTGACCTGTGTCTTTTCTTGCATCATAGAACCTCAGCCATTTTAGGTTGGTGTCAAGAGGGAAGATATTTTAGCTGTCTTGGAGGAGGTGGGACAACATTCACAACAAGGTCTGCTGTTTGATATATTAAGATTGTGGTTCGAGGACCCGACCCCCGCGAAGTAAAATGAAGACACAGGGACACGTGATATAAGGTTAATGGGCTAGAAAAGGCCACAACTTTATTGATTACAGCAATGAAAAGGTATTGGCTTAGGCATTGGATCGCGAAACAAGTGGGTTTATTCACCAGGGGTTCATCACCTGTTGATGCTAATCCAACTATAGGCTCACCCCTGATGTCACCGAGGGTCGTGCCATGGCCTCCCGCCAAGCAGGCTTCGGACGGAATACACGACCGCCAGATTCCTTTAACGGAATACCCCTAGAAATTGAAGGCATAGGCGATGGCCACACCTAGCTCTTCGACACACCACAACACATTATTCCAATGCCTAACCTACCCACCAATACCACCAAAAAGTTGTGACGATTGCTACGAGGTAGGCGAAAAAACCAAAAAGCCTAATGCCAAATGGAAAAACTCCTACCAGGCCCCCCGGGCAACCGGGGCGACCAACCTAAGGTCCATAGCAAGGCGAATGCCCTAAGCCCTAACTCAAAGGGAGTGGAGGGTGGGTGACTCGCACAGCATGACAAAGAGAAATGAGGCCGGAGGAGAGGCTGGCACTGCAGCATAAAGGCTGCTGGACACGCCCCCCCCATGGCACCTGGTTGGACGGCCACCGGGGGGGGGGGGCGTGAGTGCCAGCCAGGTGAGCTGGAGGCAGGGGGCAACGCCCCCTGCTAGGAGCGGTGTTCGGGCTCCCGTCCACAACCACTCCCCTCTCTTTCAGGGAGGAGAGTCTTTAAATGGTTTTAAAACAGTGCATTTTATATTGCTATGAGGGTTTTTTGGGGGGGGCAGGTGCTCTAAATCCCCTCTAAATTCTTGGGTCTAAAAGTTAGAATTAATCCATGTTTGGAGGGCTAAACTGAAAATCAGGCTTTAAATAGCTGGACTCAGCTTTCCCCATTCAGGAAAGCACCCGGAAGAGGAAACATCAAGGGGAAGAAAGCTAGTAAGGACTGAGTCATTTACCTACCCAGAAAGTCATTGGGAGGGCAAAGACTATTATGATTTATTCAGTTTATATACTGCCCCTTGTCAAAAGTTCCCAGGGCGGTGTATAACATTAAAAAGACATTACAGAACGTTAATGATAAAAACATAGTGAAAACATGGTTAAAAAGCATAGTGACAAGACAGCCGAATAATAAAGTAATAATTCAGAGGAATATGGACCCCTCCTCCAGCTGTGTGTTAGTGGGCAGAGGCATAAAGGGTTTAAGGGATGTAGGGTTTCAGTTTGGATGATGTAAGCAAGGGAAATCATTTGGAGAACCATGTGGGCTGGCTGATTTCTCTGTTCTGAGACTTAAGCCTCTTCTGCTTATTGGAGAAACAAGAGACCCTCTTGGGACATGAACTTTCTCCATCTAGACCCAGGTTGTATATATGTGTAAATAAACCATATATCATAAAGGTGTCATAGTCTCCTCTGTCCAAAAGGAAACACAGACCCGGGGAAGCACGCTTGGTACCCCTGGAATCTTGCACTGCCTGGAGACAGGAGTGGTGTGTAACAAAAGGTAAAGGACCCCTGGACAATTAAATCCAGTCAAAGGTGACTATGGGGTGCGGCGCTCATCTTGCTTTCAGGCCGAGGGAGCCGGCGTTTGTCCACAGACAGCTTTCCGGGTCACGTGGCCAGGATGACTAAACTGCTACTGGCGCAATGGGACACCATGACGGAAACTAGAGCGCATGGAAACACCGTTTACCTTCCCACCACAGTGGTATCTATTTATCTACTTGCACTGGCGTGCTTTCAAACGGCAAGGTTGGCTGGAGCTGGGACAGGGCAGCGGGAGTTCACCCCGTTGCGCGGATTCGAACCACTGACCTTCCGATCGGCAAGCCCAAGAGGCTCAGTGGTTTAGACCACAGTGCCAACCGCGTCCCTTGCTGTGTAACAATATCTACTGTGTAATAGGTATGCTCATCTGTAAATCCACAGAACACAGGGCTACGGCTGAAACGAGTCAGAATTAGGCTGCTCAGTTCATCCCTAAAGCACGGGTCAAATACCAGTATCTGTGGGTATGTCAGAAAATCCGGTCTTTGTTCAGTTCCACAGCTGATTTAGCCCTTTACTGGGATGAGTGATCTCACTGTTCTCTACACGTTTTTAGCAAGATGTCAGATCATGTTGTGGTTGGCCCACCTTTGTGTGCGTGAAGCATTCTGGATAACAAAGTCAGCAGTTAGGTAAAGGTAAAGGTAAAGGTAAAGGTAAAGGTAAAGGTAAAGGTA
>JAXCMG010000032.1:21466272-21485280 GCA_034642415.1 Podarcis siculus
AGGTAAAGGTAAAGGTAAAGGTAAAGGTAAAGGTAAAGGTAAAGGTAAAGGGACCCCTGACCATTAGGTCCAGTCGTGACCGACTCTGGGGTTGCGGCACTCATCTTGCTTTATTGGCCAAGGGAGTTTCCGGGTCATGTGGCCAGCATGACTAAGCTGCTTCTGGTGAACCAGAGCAGCGCACAGAAACGCCATTTACCTTCCTGCCGGAGCAGTACCTATTTATCTACTTGCACTTTGATGTGCTTTCGAACTGCTAGGTTGGCAGGAGCAGGGACCGAGCAACGCGAGCTCATCCCATCACGGGGATTCGAACCGCCAACCTTCTGATCGGCAAGTCCTAGGCTCTGTGATTTAACCCACAGCGCCACCCGCGTCCCAAGTCAGCAGTTACATTAGTTGGAAAAGAAGAACTGAAAAGCATGCAAGAGTACGATTCTTACCTAATGGTCACTATTTGGCCAATATCTAGTTCTAAGTCATTAAGTTGTGAAATAAAAACAGCAGCGACTGCTTCATAAAGGGCGGTACCATCCATGTTGATTGTAGCGCCTACCGGTAAAACAAATCGGGTAATTCTCTTGTCAACATGGTTTTTCTCTTCTGCACAGCGAAAGGTGACAGGTAAAGTGGCTGAACTGCATCACACACATTTGGGGGGGAGAAAATAAAGAAAAGACTTTAAGAAGCATAGTAGTAAAATGCCAATGTACATGGCTATTAATCTGGCATGAGAACAACTTATGGGGCCACTGGAAACTAAGATGTAGACTTTAACGCGGCAAAACAGAGGGCAGCTTTAATCATTTCTAAATTTGTTTCTATTAATTTCAAGAGGATTCGATATGAAGAGAAGATTTTTTTTTAATCAAAATTATCCTTACCTTGAGGAAATCATGAGTGCTGTCAAAAGTGCTTGAGCCATCCCCATGGCAAATTTATACGGGTTTTTCCGGACTATTATTAAGTACATAAGCGGCAGAATCACAATACTATGAATTGCAAGCCTGGGGGGAAAAAGAGGGAGGGGAAATCACAGAATCATAGAACTGTAAAGTTGGAAGGATCCCACCTAGTCCAGCCCACTTGCAATGCAGAAATCACAGCTCAATTTTTGAAATTTAGTTCTGTTTTTAAAACTGTTCAAATTAATATGAAAGCCACTTCCGCCTTAAGGAGGAGGTGGGGTTGCGGGCACTCACGGTCCCTCCACTTGCACGGGGGGGGGGGGGAGTCCCACTGAATCATCGTCCTTCATTGTGGCCCATCGAGCTTTTCTGTCCATATTGGCAATAGATCTCTAGACGTTCAGGCAACAGGTGATTCTCCCTTTCCCCACACACCCAGAGGTGCATGCAAAACAGCACCCACTATGGCCCTGATCCCAAGGTGCTGCTTCCTAATATGCATGCATACTTCCTCCTGGTACCCCCCTTTTTTACCTTTCAGATATTACCTGACAATAAAGCATTAGGGAAGTGCTGTCAACGGGTTCCAAAATCTATCAGAAGCATAGCAAGCCAGCCAAGCTATTGCAGTTTTTGACTTGGAAAATTGCCCCCACAATATCTCATATATGTGACATACTTGTATATTTTGTTTGATATTGTTATATATTTGATGTATGATCTACTCATATGCATCAAGGTGCGACATATTGGGAAATTGTGTACACTTGAAAACGCTGGCAACATTAAGAGAAATTCAACAGTGTAAATAAGTTTTGATGGGTGTAATAATGGAATACTGAATGGTTTAGTTTAGGGGTCAGCAAACTTTTTCAGCAGGGGGCCAGTTTGCTGTCCCTCAGACCTTGTGGGGGGCCTGACTATATGTTTTTTTTTGGGGGGGGAATGACGAATTCCTATGCCCCACAAATAACCCAGAGATGCATTTTAAATAAAAGCACACATTCTACTCATATAAAAACACCAGGCAGGCCCCACAAATAACCCAGAGATGCATTTTAAATTAAAGGACACATTCTACTCATGTAAAAACATGCTGACTCAGGGACCATCCGCGGGCCGGATTTAGAGGGCGATTGGGCCGGATCCTGCCCCCGGGCCTTAGTTTGCCTACCCATGGTTTAGTTTATGTAAAATATGCGGGGATTTATGTTATGCAAAATGAACCCAAGGAAAGAGAAAATGGAAGTCACTGATATTTTAAGGTTGTTTAAATGAATATTCTAAAATGTTAAACAGAAAATTTTATAAAAATTATGGGGGGAGGGGAGAATTCAAATCTCACATTGGCCACCATACTCCTTAGGTGACCACAGAATCAAAGTATGAGTTCCATTTATATGCATGTAACTCAGCTTGGAACCCTCCCCTCCCCCGCCTCATGTGGCCTCCCCCCCATTATATTGCCTGGGAGCTGACAATTGAAATAAAAATAGTGTGTTTCTAATTCAATGTCGTTCTGAAGCACAGTGAAATTAGAACGTCTATAAAACGAATGTCCTCTCATACCCAGTTACAGAAGAAACTGATCTATTGTATATAAATTAAAAATGAAAAGTAAATCAGTACATTTTTATTACGGTTCAAGGAATAACATACCCACTTAGAACAGTAGCCATGTAAAGACCCAGTTTGCGAAAAATCTCCCAGTCTTCAACTTCTATTATCTTTCCGGCAATCAAAAAAATAATACCCAACGGCATATACCTGGAATGCACAAAACGTCATAAAAAGTATTCCATGATCACTGTTATTTCATTGAGCTCGCTATAAAAACATGGTAAACAACAAATTTGTTCAACTTTTTTTTCATGCATATGACAATGAACGGAAAGCAAGTGGCTGAAATTATTTGCTTCTCAAGTTGTATTTATGAACCATTACATATTTTCGGTGTTGTAAAAAAAAAAAAAAAGACATTACCATGACTGGTACATTTTATGAACACCATAATTTGAGCTATTATGCAAAACATTATGCAAAACATGAAGTCATAGAATCATAGAGTCCAACGCCCTGTTTTGCAGGAATCTCAGCTAAATTATCCATGAGTCAATCAACATTGGACAGCTAAGAAAGGGAGTACTGCATTGTGTAGCTGGAATTCCTTTGCAAAACAAAAGAAATGCCCCTGTATAGAAGTGATCTTTCTTTCTTTCCTTTCTTTCTTTCTTTCTTTCTTTCTTTCTTTCTTTCTTTCTTTCTTTTCTTTTCTTTTCTTTTCTTTTCTTTTCTTTCTTTCTTTCTTTCTTTCTTTCTTTCTTTCTTTCTAAAAGAAATTTAATTCTAGATTGCTTCTAAGGGAGTGCATTTTCTCAACTGCACTCCATTGCTTTTTCGAAAAATAATAATTTTTAATTTTGCAAATTGCAATAGAATGCAGAACAAAAATAACAGAAGAAACAGTCACATGTTTCACATGTGTCACTGCTACAGTATAGGGATGGAAATAAGTGGTAAACACTGAAATCAGGTAAGCAATAAGTAAAGCAGCTATTTACTATTATAGCCCATCCAAAAACCATCATCGGTCGTTGGAGGTCACAATAAGGTTACCAGATTTTTTTCAATGACTCTGGGGACACGTGTCAACTTCAGTGGATTTTGTATGGGGACTGATTTGTAAATCTGGGGACTGTCCCTGGGAAACGGGGGCATCTGGTAACCTTAGAAGCTCTGAAGAGATGTATTTTTGAAAGTTAGGAGCAGAAACCATGCTGTGTCATAGTTTTGGCAACAAGGGTTCAATTATACGAATACCAAAAATACCGTCCCCAACCGCCAGCGATTCTGTAACTTTGATAGCTGAATAAATAGCCTCTTTCGGAGGAGGGGGAAGAGGAAAAGTGAAAGAGGTGGGGAGGGAGAAAGAGCTTTCACTGCCAAATGCGTAATATTTTAAAACTCAAGGAATAAACCTGTTAATCACGTCGACTTTCTGAAAGAAGTTTTACGTAAATTACTTTTTTATTATCATCCTGAATTCAGTAACAAAACTTACGGGCAAGATATCATTCTACTTACCACATTATTATCTGAACTATATACATTGTGGCATCGTTCAGTGCATTGAAGAAGTCCATCAGCACTTTCCCCTTTTCTCCCATTTTCCCAATAACAATTCCGAAGACAAGGCAAAAGACTATCAGGCCAAGAACGTTAATACCATCGGAATACAAACCCACTATTTTGTATTCCTTGGTTATATTCTGCAGATTGAGAGTGAAGGAGAAAAGTTACCAATCAGCAACAATGCCAAGAGGCTGATATTGATGAACTGGGAGAATAAAGATACAATTCCCTTTAATAAATGGATCGACAATATGATAACACTTGCAATTTATGGACACCTTACAGATGTAGACTTTGGTTGGATGAATATGACAATACAGTCGTACCTTGGAAGTCGAACAGTCTAGTTCTCGAACGTTTTGGCTCTGAACATCGCAAACCCGGAAGTGACTGTTCTGATTTATGAACTATTTTTGGAAGCCGAACGTCCGACGGGGCTTCCAATTAGCTGCAGGAGCTTCCTGCAACCATTCAGAAGCTGCGCTTTGGTTTTCGAACATTTTGGAAGTTGAACGCACTTCCAGAATGGATTCCATTCGACTTTCAAGGCACGGCTGTATTTAGAATGAGTCTAGACAAAATGTAGTGAGCTATTAATATTCCCATATGTATTAGGACAGTGATATCAGATTTATATAAGAATGTATGGGTTCGGGTATTTTTCATATATATTCGTATATTGTGGGTTTCCCCCCTACATATTTTTGTGCCTTTTTATTTCTCTTTTTCTTTGCATCACTTTATTTCTTTAAACTGAAATCTTTTCAATAAAATATGAATACCAACAACGCATTTTGTTTATGTGAAACTTAAGCAGCTTTCTCGTTCAGGAAACTCTAGAAACGTAAGCCTGTTTGGTGTTTATTGGTTAGTAAAGGTAAAGGGATCCCTGACCATTAGGTCCAGTCATGGCTGACTCTGGGGTTGTGGTGCTCATCTCGCTTTATTGGCCGAGGGAGCTGGCGTACAGCTTCTGGGTCATGTGGCCAGCATGATTAAGCCGCTTCTGGTGAATCAGAGCAGCGCACAGAAATGCCATTTACCTTCCCGCCAGAGTGGTACCTATTTATCTACTTGCACTTTGACATGCTTTTGAACTGCTAGGTTGGCAGGAGCAGGGACCGAACAACGGGAGCTCACCCCGCTGCAGGGATTCGAACTGCCGACCTTCTGATCTGCAAGTCCTAGGCTCTGAGTCTTAACCCACAGTGCCACCTGCGTCCCATTTATTGATTAGTTTGCTACTTTTCCCCTTGGGTTATAGCAGGCATAGGCAACCTTCGGCCCTCCAGATGTTTTGGACTACAATTCCCATCATCCATGACCACTGGTCCTGTTAGCTAGGGATCATGCCTATGCCTGGGTTATAGGTTTGAAAGTATTGGTTTGTGTAGTGCTACTAAAAGGCTGCATGCGGAGCCTCTGGAGAACAAATTATCTTAAAGAATTCGACCACAAGCTTGGGTCTTTTAACATTGTGGTCCAGTAGATCCTTTTCAATTCCTGTTATTAATTATCACATTAACAAGCAGAATTTTACTACCCTAACCCTTTCGTCATAATTTCAATAGTTTCAGTGCAATACAACAACCAGTAGTAATCATACCTTTGAAATCTCTGTTGGCAGTACAGTCGAGAGTGGGTCTGGTGTAGGAATAGTAGCATTTTTGTCTACTTCCGTTGTGATTGTTATTTCTACACGCTTGGTCTTATACTGAAAGTTAAGAAAACATACATTACATTCTTAGGATATAATGGATTGACAAGGAAACTATTTTTTAAACTTCTTTTCAGGGTGGAAGGTGTTTAGTGAGGCCTAGAATGCTGATATATACAATTTATGGTTTCAACATGTCAACAACAGCTGACATGCAGATGCATTATAATGTGTACATAGATAGAAATACCTAATATGATATTAGGAAATCATCATGAAGGGTTATGTTAGAACAAGAGCCAACATTGTATGGAATAAATGATTTGGTTTTCTTTATACCTACTGTACGGAGGTTAGCAAAAGGACAACGAAAATGGATTTTACGCTCTCTAATGGTAGCCAAGAGGCTGATATTGATGAACTGGAAGAATAATAAACATATGATCTCCTTTGATCAGTGGATTGATAATATGCTAACACTTGCAACCGGCGAATGGACTGCTTAGACTCTGCTTGGATAAATATGACAATATTTGGAATGAATTTATACAAAATGCAGCAGACTATTAATATTTCTATTAGGATAACAATATCACAGTATTAGGATAACAATATCACATTTATAAAAGCATGTATGGGTTAGGGTATTTTTTGTATATCTGCATATAGTTTTTCTGCCTTTACACAGTTCTGTGTTTTGTCCTTTTTCCTTTCTCCTTCTTTTTGTATCTACTGCGTTATATCTGAATTTTTTCAATAAAATATCTAAATAATAATAATAATAATAACGAGTTTGTTTGATGAAGTATTTGTTTAATGCAGGGTTTCCGAACTTGGGTCTCCACCTGTTTTTTTTTGGACTACAGTTCCCATCATCCCTGACCACTGGTCCTGCTACCTAGGGATGATGGGAGTTGTAGTCCTAAAACAGCTGGAGACCAAAGTTTGGGAAACTCTGGTTTCATGTTTCCCTTTTGGGGGTTCATTGTATTTCACAAGGCGAGTTGCCTGTGTGAAACAGAGCAGAGGCAACTCCCCATTTACACAGGGGTTGTGTTCTGAGGCACTGCAGGCATTGGCCAAAAGAACAGCAGTGGTTGTGAGCATGCTGATTGCAAGCAAATGGGGAGTTGCCTGTGTAAATAACGGCGATGGAGCCCTGGTTGGTGGGGTGGTGTTGCTCGCCTGGCTCCCTGACCCAGAGTATCCCTGCTGCTTAGAGACAGAGAGGCAGAAGGGCAAGGTGCAGGAAGCTCAGCAAAGCCAATCTGATGCTCCTGTGCTGAGCTCCTCGCTCGTTGCTCCTCCCCATCCACCTCTTGGTAACCAGCAGCAATGCTTGCTGTTGGGAAGCCCTGCCTGCCCTGCCCTGCCAGCTGCTGTTGTGTAAGACGATAAGTGTGAGACTGTTCCAGAAAACTTTGCCAAGGGAATTAAGAGTGTTGGGAGAGGGGCAGTTAAAAGAACACAACATCCTCTCCGAACAGCCACACCTGAGCCAGGGTCATGTCCTCGTGTTGGTTTATTTCTACATTCCTTATTCCTTCTACCTAACGCTTCTCCTCCTTCTCTGTAAGTGCATGAACCCAGAACTGCAAGCAATCAGAGAACCATAAAATTCCCTCTCATTTCTTTCTGTGAGCTGTAAAGATGACGCCTTGCGGGCCAATCCCAGTGCTGAGAAAATTGCAGCCATGAAATATTTCTGCACCACTAGAAAAAGGTAACCACTTGATCTATGAAGGCCTTTGGTTTTGTATCTTAATGTCACCCTGGAATGCATGCTTTATATGTTGCTTTGGTTCTGAAAATTGTTGCCTAAAGCGCTAGTAATTGGAAAGGAAAGTGAATTTTTGGAGACCCTAATTTTTCCTTGACGTATTCATTAGGGTTGTGTTTTTTGGCACCCAAAATATCACAGTAGCCTACAGTATAAGCACCACAATGTTGTTTTATGGAGGTGGAGAAATAAATGCAGAGTAGGGGGTAGTAAATACCAAGCTGGAACTTACCTGTTGGAAACAGGCCTGCACAAGGTTTTCTGGGAACATATTCCTGCAGAAAGATTTTAAGATCCTTTAATGATATCGCAATGTAACAATACAAAGTATATTCAAGAAGCAATAGGGAATGCTGGTGATAATGTTTCTCTTTCTCTCTCTCTCCACATATCCCAGGATATATTATATCAAGGCTCAAAGTTCTAGGAAGATCTGTTCAAGGTGAAACACTTCTGTAAGGCCTTAAAGAGTCAGTGTTTTAACAAATGGGTTCACAGCAGACTGGGATCTTTCTTCCATGCTATATTTGTCATTCAGTCGGGATGCAGTGCATGGGATACAGATATACAATCTTACTGGATTGACAGAGTAGGATAAAAATGTCCCACCCAGACTTTGTAACACTTTCTCCTTGTTATGTTTAGTGATTATATCATTTTGTTTTGGCAGACAAATGGTTCCAAATGCTTCCTGCATTGGGCAGGGGACACCTACCATCTGAGTAAAGAAAAAAAAAGCTAGTATGAATTGCATACGCTACCCTCTGTGCTTTATCCAGAAAAGGAACTGCATCATTATGAACAAGTCCTTTATATTGGTCAGAATCCAGCATTGCATGAACAGATTTCCACTTGGGCATCTGTACTTCAATATCTCTGCTTCTCCCCACAAAATATGCTCCAGAGAAACCACAACACCTGGGGCAGGTGACTGAAAGCACTCAAAGGGCTCCATGGGGAGAAGAGGAATGTGAAGTCTTGTTGTAAAAGCAGAGGTTTATTCTGCTTGCTCAAGGTCTGCAGACAGCACTGAATACAATCTATTGCTTAAAAGTTCTACACTACAGTGAAAGCACGGGTTACGAATGTGATCCATGCAGGAGGCACGTTCGCAACCCGCAGCGCCGGGTCTGCGCACACGCAGGTCGCGATTTGGCGCTTCTGCACATGAGCGAGTGCCAAAACCTGGAAGTAACCCGTTCTGGTACTTCCGGGTTCGGCGCGGTGCGCAACTCAAAAACATGCAACCTGAAGCATCTGTAACCCGAGGTATGACTGTACAAGCTTTTCCATCTCTCAGATACATATGGTTTGATAGCTTAAAGCTTGAGACAGTGGCATTTATGGTGCAATCAGTTTAGTAAGAGAACAGAATTTGAAAGCTCACCTAACCAAGTCTAACATAGCATCCACTGTGGAGACCTCGGGTGTACTGCCCATTCTGTCAATCTCCGCAGCATTCTGGGACACTCCTGGTTTGATAGCCACAACCAACACAACCCCTGTAATGGAGAAAAATAACATTCTGAACAGATGGAAATCTTGCACACAGCATTTTAAAAAAAAGAAAACAAGGTGTACAATGGCTGTTTCCAGAGCACAGCAAATGACAGGCCAGGATTATGTCAGCTGTAGAATCAATGATTTTTCTTTTACAGTTTGGTGGAAAACTGAGTTCACTGTTACAGGATACAAAGTCGCCACAAGATCGCGTTAAGGAATGCAGCTTAATGGGTTAATTCCTCTAGTGAGGAAACAGCTGACTCATTTCTGAGCTTCTGTGGCACACACAACAGAGAATAAGCTTTATAGAAGGTGAAAGGATAAACACACAACCCACCAAGCCTATTGATGAACCAAGGCAGCAGATGGACATAGGGGCCAAAGTTGCACATTCACAGTAAGCGAAATGATGATTTATGTGAATGTGCTGGATCCTAAGGAGGAAATTGCAGCTGCTTTGCTCCTGCCTGGTCCTTGTTTGCTCAGTAATAATAATAATAATAATAATAATAATTTATTTATACCCCGCCCATCTGGCTGGGTTTCCCTAGCCACTCTGGACAGCTTCCAGCGAAATATTAAAATACAAGAATTCATCAAATATTAAAAGCTTCCCTAAACAGTACAGGTAACTTTACAGGTACAGGAAATCCCATGGTTAGGCATTATAATTGTTGTTAAGACTGTATGCCTATGAAATCACATATCGGGAATGTAGCATGGAGGGGGGGAAAACATCCTACTCCATGAGAATGACTCTAGATGTAACAGTTTATCCAAACATGCTCTTTCTAAAAAATCTGGGTGAGGTGAAAAATGACTGTTTACTTCTGATGTGCATTTAAAATAAAAACAAAACGTCATTGTACAATGCAAATAAATTTAAGGATTATAAAGATTCTAGGATTACCTAGGATTACAGCTAAAGCTGTAGTGAAGAAGTAGTAAACAACTGCCCGCAAGCCAATCTTTCCAGAAATGCCAGAGTCCAAAGCAGCAACACCTGGGGATATTTGGAAAATAGTGAGATTCTAGTTCATAAACATTTGTAAATAAATGCAGTTCATGTCTAGATCACATCAGATCAGAAGAATCTTTATTTGCATCAGTCACTAGCCATAGCAACAAAATAAAATAAAATAAAATAAAATGTACTGAAGACAGAGGTGAAAACTTAACTATACAAAATACATTTTGGAGGTTTACATCAATAGTAAAATAATGGATCTTATTCTAATTGCCCCTGCTAGAAACCTTGCAGTTTTTTGCTGCCACCTGATCATCTTGATTTGCTAGAAGAAAGGGCACAGTAGCAAGGGTTGAGTGACCTGGCATGGACAACCTCACTCCTCAAATCTTTTTATAAGGAGTGCAAGCCAGAAGCACATGAGCCACCATGCCATCTCCACATGGCCAGATCATGTCTACATTTCTGATATTTGCTTTACCTATTCTCCTTGCACTGTGGGTGACTTCCAATTAAGCTTTCCCACTTGCAGAAAAAGCTTTTGATACACACGAAGGGCCGTACGTAGTTCAGTGGCAAAACAGTCATTTCACATGCGGAGGGTCCCAATCCCGGGCATCTCAAGGTACGACTGGGAATGTGCCTTGCCGCCAATGGAGACAATAGTGAGCTAAATCATGGTTTGATTTGGTATAAGGTGACTTCCTGTGTTGTTCATATGAAATGCCTACTAACATGGTAGAGTTAAGGGAACCTCCAAGACAGTGTGGAAGGGGTGCAGGGGGTTGAAGAAGGAAGGGGAAATTGGTTGAAACCACTTGTTAGTAGACACTTCTGTTTGATCAACCAGAATGGCAGCATTACCCTCTGTTTACAAAAACTGTCAAGCAGATCCCTGGAATCTCACAAGCATGGCATCAAGGTGTTGATTCTCATCTGTTGCCCCGCCTTCAGATTGGTTAATCAAAGATATACCGTATTTACTCGAGTCTAATGCGCCATCGAATCTAATGCACACCTCCATTTTCAGAACCTGGAAACCAAAAAATGTATTTGCTGGCAGATGTAAATGTGCCATCGAATCTAATGTGCACCTTAATTTCTGCAACATAATTTGGCTAAAAAAGGTGAGCATTAGATTCAAGTAAATATGGTATTACCCTGAACATACAGGTCTCATTGGGTCATTGTGGATGAGAGTCAGCATCCTATCCTGATAATGTATCTGTTCGTGCCATTTTTTTCTATGTCGTACATGCCATCCTTTTAACTTGCATAGGAAAATCTAACTGCTTTTAAAAGCGACTCAGTGGCATGGGAAATTTATTTCATGAGATGGGTGTTAGCCTGTCTTTTTATCTAATAAAATAAACTAATCAGTTTTAGAAATAAGACATTATTTCAGAATTTCAGACAGTGATACCTCTGGTTATGAATTTAATTCATTCCGGAGGTCCATTCTTAACCTGAAACTGTTCTTAACCTGAAGCACCACTTTAGCTAATGGGGCCTCCCGCTCCCACCGCGCCGCCAGCACACGATTTCTGTTCTCATCCTGAGGTAAAGTTCTTAACCCGAGGTACTACTTCCGGGTTAGCGGAGTCTGTAACCCGAAGTGTTTGTAACCCAAGGTGCTTGCAACCCGAGGTACCACTGTACAATGACGGCTAGGAGGCTTTGCCTCTGAAACGTATTGGTTAAAAATAAAAAATAAAAAAAGCCAGGAAGACATAGTACTGGTTCATCAATGGCTATTTCTGCTCTGCTCCCCCCTCCCCCCCCGCTCCAAGAGATGGGAAGAGACTGTCACTTAAATTCTTTCATAACAAACAACAGGATTATTTCCACTAGAATTCTCAGAACTTCTGACAAGAAACAATATCTCTTGTGGGCAGGGTCTGAATTTGTGGCTGTGTATACAACATGCATTTAAAGCACCCACCAAGGAATCCTGGGAACTATAGTTTGTTAAGGGTGCTGGGTATTATACATACATGTAAAGCTACGGCTCCCATGATTCTTACAGGATAGGACTATGTGCTTTAAGTGGTGGTCTGTGCAGTCCTCAGCATGAACTTTCAGTTTTTAAGGGAAAAAAATATTTCTGAGGTTAATATTTCACTGGAACAGGGAGGAGAAACCTGTGGTCCTCCAGCTATTTTTGGATTCCAGCTACCATCAGAGTTAAGTCGGCACAGCCAATGTTAAGAAAAGATGGAAGTTGTAGTTTAATAACGTCTGGCAAGTTACAAGTTCCCCATCCCTGAAGTACCAGCATCCATAAACAAGTTTGCAAGAACTCAATCTGAAGCAGGACAACTAAGGAACTCCATGGGCAATGGATGTGAAGGAAGCGCTGTTGCATTTTGGGGGAAAACGCTGGGGATAAACCATGCTTTCTTGACATGGAAAGGTTCATCTATACTGGTTACAGAGTCCACAGCGATAGCAGCAAGAAAATCGTGGCAGCACAAGATCTAGCCAGTAGGTCAATATACAGTGGTACCTCAGGTTACATACGCTTCAGGTTACATACACTTCATGTTACAGACTCCGCTAACCCAGAAATAGTGCTTCAGGTTAAGAACTTGCTTCAGGATAAGAACAGAAATCGTGCTCTGGCGGCGCAGCGGCAGCAGGAGGCCCCATTAGCTAAAGTGGTGCTTCAGGTTAAGAACAGTTTCAGGTTAAGAACGGACCTCCGGAACGAATTAAGTACTTAACCCGAGGTACCACTGTAGATGGAAAAGTAAGGGGAGTGGTAACATACAGAGAAACCTTGTTTGGGGAGTTTCGAATCTACAACCATACATTCCAGAAATATATGAACAATTGGTGCATTAATCATTTTGTGCTTTATGAGCAATTAGGTTAAAAACAACAACCCCTCATTTTCTACTTGTAATTTTTTTTTTAAAAAAAATACAACATTGCAAATTATATACCCCTCACAATGAAAAAAATACAAATCAGAAATGGAACATGAAAGCTCATGAGGTTTGTTTGATGGTAACGCATGCCTATTTTCAGGGAACTATATTACATGTGGATCTGAAGATTGGAGCTATAGCTTTCAAATTACTGGGCAAGCATGCTTAAGCAGAACAAAGTGAAGGACAGAAAAAATACCACAAAAGAAGAGAGTGCAGCAATCGCAAAAGAAATGAAATTAAAAGAAAGAGACAATAAGGAGCAACATAAGAACCCTTTTAAAGGGTCAGTATTCTCATAACACCCTCCATCATTTCCACAAAGAAGGATTTGTGAATCACAGACTTATATCATGCTCAAAGAGACACTTATTGTTCTAAAAAAACCCAAAACCTCCCTCTTCCACTTAATAATAATTCTGTTAAGAAATGTTCCTGGAACAGAAGTCAAGAAGGAAGTACTTCTGTCTATTTGTCAATGCTAAGAAATTTCATTGCTCAGCAACACAGATAAAACTTCTTAAAAACAAAACAAAATCAAGCAAACCTTGGGACAGTGTTCAAATTTTGCAAGGTTTTCCAGATAGGGAAAAGCTGCAACAAGCTCAATTTAATAAGCAAGGTCTGCATTACATACCAATCACATACATTCATAGTTAAGACCTTTTGCTAAAAAAATTCCCAGCATTTCAGTGGTTTTCAGAGAGATAAGACTCTGAAGACCTATTCCTATGGACAAATAACCGAAGGACAGAGGATCAATCTATTTCCTAGCTCCATTGCAAGGAGATCTTTTCACTTGATCATGTTGGCACTAGGCACTCTGGCAGAGAAGCTGTGTTTGAATTGCTGGGCCAGTGCATTCCTCACAGCCCTTCTTCTATGCAAAAGGAAAAATATGCAGTTATGGTAGGAGCTCCTCTACCTCCATTCTCCAGTGTCCTGCCTGGTTTGGTCCTACATCCCCTTAACTATAACCAGTACAAATTTGTATCACACTCTTTAAAAAATATATATTAAAAAAATTAAAGTTTTTTTTATTAAAATAATTCAGCATTAATACACACATACTGCGAATATACAAGCATACAAACATACATTTCATACAATCCTTAAAAATGTTCAAACATACCTACACTCAATCCCACAGATAATTCCTTTTCCCATCACCATCCACAACCCTTCACCCCACCTTTGTGTTAGACTTCCAGTCTACTCCATTGCAATTTCTTTCCACTTCTATTACTTTCTTTCACACACCTTTAACCTAATTTCATGCTTCTTTTTCTATTACACATTGTTATCCATTTTATTTAGTATTTCAGTATTTAAAACGGAACTTGTTTATTCTAATAGGAGTTCTGATTTTTCAATATGGTTTTGCAAGTATTCTTTAAACACCTTCCAGTCCCTGTATCACTCCCAATAGTTCCTTTAAGGGACAAAGACCCAAGTATTACACAAGGGGATTGGAGAGGCAGTGGTGGAGGAAGGGGGGTACGGTGGGGGCGGGCTGCCCCGGGTGTCACCACTGGGGGTGTGTGTGACAAAATGCTGGGCGGCACTCACCGTGGGGCCTGCAGTGCCCGAGCCATGTGTCTCTCCTGGGAGTGACACGGTGGCTTGAGCACCTGCAGGCTCCACGTTCCCCTAAACGGCCCACCCACTACTTCCCCCTCAGCCATAGGGCAGCTGAGTGGGAGGAGGCAGGCAGACTCCAGAGGCCCCGTGGAGTGTCCTGCCCCACCTCGTTGGCGGGTGGCCCTGCCCCATGGCCCAGGGCATGCGCGCCGCCCCAGGCGCCCAATCGGCTTGCTCCGCCGCTCTGGAGAGAATCCTGTCATTTCCTTGCACCCCAAGATCAACATAATTGCCCTGGTGCAGCCATGTGGCGGCTGCCAGTATAGTGTGTTAATGGCTTATCCTGTACTGTTGCCAGAATTGTGATCATGTCTCAGTACAAAGCTATAGAGCTCTGTTCTATGTTCTTTATGGGGAGGTGCCTCGGCACATTGACTTCTACTGCCATGTGTCAGCATTTCAGTGTTTTAAAGGTAAAGGGACCCCTGACCATTAGGTCCAGTCACAGACTCTGGGGTTGCGGTGCTCATCTCGCTTTATTGGCCGAGGGAGCCGGCGTACAGCTTCCAGGTCATGTGGCCAGCATGACTAAGCCGCTTCTGGCGAACCAGAGCAGCGCACGGAAACGGCGTTTACCTTCCCGCTGGAGCGGTACCTATTTATCTACTTGCACTTTGATGTGCTTTCAAACTGCTAGGTTGGCAGGAGCAGGAACCAAGCAATGGGAGCTCACCCCATCACGGGGATTTGAACTGCTGACCTTCTGATCGGCAAGCCTAGGCTCTGTGGTTTAACCCACAGTGCCACCCGCGTCCCTTCAGTGTTTCAAAGGTCCCACTAAATTACTAAGATGGAGACCCAGAACCAGATTTCAATTGAGCACGGCTTCCATTCTGAATGATGTTGTGAGATAATAAGATATGTGTGCCTCTGCACATGTGCAGAGTTCCTTCTCTGCACAGAGTGACCAGCGTTAGTCCCTCAAAACACCTGATAGTAGGGAGAAGATCAAAGGGTGTGCCTTTCAGGCAGGCTTGAACTCAAAGCAGTTCTCTTTCAGAAATTAGCCACTGACAAAATCTGAAAGTCATCACTGAGTGTGAATCAGCAGTACTCCTCCTCCCTTTCTCAGAGCTTCCAGCAAGGCCCGAACAAGTCACCTAGCTATTAGAGGGAAACTGACAGAATCTATTTCTTCCTCCATTCCATTTAGCCCACACAATAAATTGGTCATTAAAGAGGATCAGCGAAAAAGCCTGGCCTGTTTTAACTGCCTGTGCCAACACTGCTCTATTTGATGATCAAACCATAAATCCTCTCTCTACAGAGATTGATTTCATACTGCATACTTGGCCAGTTCCCGAGGCAGACAATAGGTGCTTGTTGTGCTTGCACGAGATATGGACTGCGGAGACAAAATACATGACCTCAAGCACACATGCCACGCTATTGAAGAGTGCGGTTACTACTTAACTAAGCGCGATCAAACATTAAAATGAGCTCTGCTGGAAGAGCACGTGCATTAAGAACTGATTCACACAACCACTTCAGTGTACAGTTTGGCAAAGCAGGTTGCTACATATAATGTGGTTATGCTTTGTGAATGTGTCAGCAGAATGATGTGGATGATCTAGAATTCAAAAGCAGCCTGCACACAAACCAGGTTGCATGTGATGTGTAACTGATAAACTCACATAACCTAATATGAGGGGAAAATTCTAGTTTGCCTACATTACAGAACAATTGCATTACCATCTCTTTGAAAACTGCATCACAACCACCTTGCAAATTTCAGACTAAGGCAATCATTGTCTTCCCAGAAGATTGTGAGGATTTACACATGTCTTCTATGACGCACAACCCATTTCCTCCTTTAACTCTCATCTGATGACTGTCAGAACAAGAGGGAATCTTGACTTACAGAAGGATTTGTGAGGGCACCTGGCTTGATAGTAGTGCATATGAAAGGATCTAGAGGTCTTAGTGGACCACAAGCTTAACATGAGTAAACAGTGTGATGCAGCACCAAACAAAGAAAAGTTAATGCAATTCTAGACTGCATCAAGAGAAGTCTAGTGTCCAGATCAAGGGCCACCAAAACTAAAAAACTGAAGGAATGACTGCCAGATGTGGAGCACACTTCCACCCGCAGAGAAGCCACAGCTGTCTGAACATCATGCCCTCTATCTAACCTTTGGCTTTCTCAGTGGTCTGCCGTGCTCTGTCTGTGACCTTTGTCTCCTTCGTTATACATTGTTCAAGGGGAAAATGAAGCGGTAGAAACAGGTGCCAAAATAACTTTGCACCTGGATTACCAACTCCTGCCTCATGCCCTTCACTTCACCCAACTCTACAGTTTTGTGATTCTATGATTGTTAAGTTCTGAATTTGAGGGACGTGGGTGGCGCTGTGGTCTAAACCACCGAGCCTCTTGGGCTTGCTGATCAGAAGGTCGGCGGTTCGAATCTGCGCGACGGGATGAGCTCCCGTTGCTCTGTCCCAGCTCCTGCCAACCTAGCAGTTCGAAAGCATGCCAGTGCAAGCAGATAAATAGGTACAGCTGTGGCAGGAAGGTAAATGGTGCTTCCATGCGCTCTGGCATTCGTCATAGTCCTTCGTGCACCAGTAGCGGTTTAGTCCTGCTGGCCACGACCCAGAATGCTGTCTGTGGACAAATGCCAGCTCCCTCAGCCTGAAAAGCGAGATGAGCGCCGCAAGCCCATAGTCGCCTTTGATTGGACTTAACCATCCAGGGGTCCTTTTACCTTTCAGCTGTCCTAATTAGCTTGAAAAGACGAGTACTCCATTTAGCACCAGTCTTTGTCCTGCTTGGCAAACAATGCCCTTCATCACAGTCATTTCCTTTCACTTCACGCCAATGATCAGAACACTTTTCTTCCTTTCCTTGTGACATTTTTAATAATTCAGAATATGCAAACTTCTGCCTATTTACACATCCCTACTAAGACGTCTCAAATATCTCACACCGCAAAGCCACAGCTACTTTCTTGCAGAGATATTTAGCAGGGTGCCCTGCAGATGTTGCCAGACTGGACAACTGGAAATGGATACAATACTAGTCGGTTCCAACATCAAATTTGTAAGTAACATTATCAGATGACTATCTGTAAGAAGCGCACTTATTCATGTATACAACTCTTCAGGTAAGCAAAAATTAACATGTCAGCAATTTCCAGCTTCTTAATTTCCCCACCTGAAGCCTAAATAGTAAACCAGAAGTGTACATTACTGAGTTGTCATATTTTAAAATATTTAAAAGTATCCATTTTTTTAAAAAAAATTAAGCATAACTTGGGATTTCTGTGAATAAAACATTTAAATCATGTTAAGTGCACCTTTATTAGGTACCTCCACCATAAAAAAAAGTTTAAACACTTTTGGATGTGTAATTAATATGGCATACATTTTTGTTTTTGCTTTCTGAGCATGTAATCCGATGGTCCCTGGGAAGGAGTGTTGGGCCCATAGGATATATTGGATATCCCCTTCCAGCTTCAGAGAGTGAGATCCAGTACAGTCATACCTTGGAAATCGAACGGAATCCGTTCCGGAAGTCCATTCAACTTCCAAAACGTTCGGAAACCAAAGCGCGGCTTCTGATTGGCTGCAGGAAGCTCCTGCAGCCAATCGGAAGCAGTGGAAGCCCCGTCGGACGTTCAGCTTCCAAAAATAGTTCGCAAACTGGGTTTTGTCACTTCCGGGTTTGCAGTGTTTGGGAGCCAAAACGTTCGAGAACTAAGCTGTTCTGAAACCAAGGTATGACTGTACTAGATTTCCTCTTCCCACAGTTCTAATGCATAACTTCAGCGTCATTAGGGACAAAAAGGGGACATGCCAGGGTACCGTTTGGGGTCTGTGCTTGTCATCACAAGGCGCTAGCATTTAGGATATGCTGTCTTGTGCCTTAACAGGATGGTTCTTTAAGCTTACTGGACGATTTACTCTCAATTTATGCCTTCTGACTACTGGAGCTCTAAAATGTATTCACTTCTCAAAGGTTTGTTGTTACAGTGGTACCTCGGGTTACATACGCTTCAGGTTACATACGCTTCAGGTTACAGACTCCGCTAACCCAGAAATATTACCTCGGGTTAAGAACTTTGCTTCAGGATGAGAACAGAAATTGTGCTCTGGCGGCGCAGCGGCAGCAGCAGGAGGCCCCATTAGCTAAAGTGGTGCTTCAGGTTAAGAACAGTTTCAGGTTAAGAACAGACCTCTGGAACGAATTAAGTACCGTATTTTTCGCTCTATAACACGCACCTGACCATAACACGCACATCGTTTTTAGAGGAGGAAAACAAGGGAAAAAACATTCTGAATGAAACAGTGGATGTATCATTTTTGTGCTTCATGCTGTGGCCACAGACATGTGATCTGATGGTGAATTTGGGGTGACCCAATGCAAAAATCCTGAGAATTCCTGTGGATCTATGCTTTGTAACCACGTTTTGCACCATTGCAGCCCCAGGCAACAGTGGGTGCGTGATTTTTTGGGTGCAGGCTGTAGCCATGGACATGCTATGTGATCT